>JAODVQ020317574.1:0-12073 GCA_025400075.2 Phenganax stokvisi
GGGATCATTCTTGTCTCCTTCACTAGAAGCCATTGAACCGGTCCGGGCTGAAGGCGCTCAGGGCCGCGGGTTGGCCGCGCCCGGCGATGTCATCCGCAATCAACCGCCCCGTCGTCGCAGCCAGGGTCAAGCCCAGCTGACCGTGACCCGTCGCAAAGCGCAGATTTGCAAATCCAAAGGGGCGGCCAAGGATCGGGCGTGTATCCGGTGTGAAGGGGCTGGGGATTGGTGATTAGGCTGCGTCCCTGTTATCGCATCTGGTTGCTGGTTACCCCAACGTTACGTGATCATCTGAGACAACTTGGACGACACTGTCTCCCGTGGAGACGTAGCTATCTACTTCGTTCAAATCTTCCGCCCCACTCTCGAATGATTCTTTGGACTTCAAGGTTTCATAGTGGGTTTCCCACTTTGGTGGCACGAAAAGCGACCCGATCCCTGCTAAACCGGATCCTCCTCCAACATTTACTTGTTTACTGCGGTAAGTTGAAGCAACCGAAAGCTTCTCGTAAACGCGAGTTATTTTGATCCTGACTTTTGGTAAATCCACAGATCCTAACTCTGTTCCTGTTTCTGGATCGGGAATAGCCGAACCTTTTGGCGACAGGATGTCAAATATCATGCCCGTTTCAACCCCATCTTGCTCTCCGACATTGAGTGCCACCTCTCTAGTACTGAGGATGCGGGCGACTTTTCCGCGGATGAGTTCAGTCTTTAGCGCCATTGCTTCGATCCTCCCTCAATAAATTAATTTGCTTGTAAACATCTTGAACGTCTTCAGGAACGATGTCATGCCAATCTCCAATAGCCGATAAGCCCATTGGTATCTGTTCGTTAACAACCGACTGGATCACGTCCAATCGATGATCAGGTTCAACATGCTTGTAATCCTCGATCTTGCCAGACAATTGCAACATGCTTTCTTGCAAAGATATTATCGTGCGCAAAGCAGAACGAGCATGAGGGCGAATTACATCACGGGCAGCTTGCGCCGCTGAAATTCGACCAAACCAGAACGAGCCTGATAATCCTGCGCCTAGAATCAACAATTGGAAGAGGACGGTTTCTAGTGAACTCAATTGTCTAGTCGCCGCCACCAACACCAAAACACCTGCGAAAACAACAGACAAGGTCAATAAGAGGAAAATCAAGCCTCCTCGCCAATTAGCCTTAAAGAATGTACTTGCTTTATTCATTAGTTCACCGGTATTTGGAAAGATGGAGGAGCACAACAACTCAGTTGAAACAGCACTTTTGTGGTCGACTACAGCTTAGTCATCACTTCATTTCATCCCTCGAAGCGTTCTATGACTAGGCAGGCGTTCTGACCTCCGAAGCCGAAACTGTTGCTTAGCGCAACCTTCACGTCAACGTCTCGGGCAGTGTTGGGCACGTAGTCCAAGTCGCAGTCGGGGTCGGGTGTCTCGTTGTTTATGGTCGGGTGAACTACTCCGTCTTGGATGCTGCCGACGCATGCCATCGCCTCCAGTGATCCCGAAGCTCCTAATGAGTGTCCAACCATGGACTTGGTGCTGCTGATAGGCACTTTGTAGGCCGCATCGCCCATCGCTCTCTTTATCGCCAGAGTCTCAGACTTGTCGTTAAGCGGGGTCGAAGTTCCGTGCGCGTTGACATAGTCCACTTCTTCTGGGTTTCTGCCGGCGTCTGCCAGGGCAAGCTTCATCGCGAGCGCGGCGCCCTTGCCCTCATCGTGTGGCTGCACTAGGTGGAAAGCGTCGGAAGAGACTCCCCAGCCAGTGACCTCGGCGTAGATCCTAGCCCCTCTGCTCTTAGCGTGCTCCAAAGTCTCAACGACGAACATGACGGATCCTTCAGAGGGCACGAAACCGTCGCGGTCGGCGTCGAATGGTCGACTCGCCTCCTCAGGCGCGCAATCGCGGGTGGTGAGTGCGTGTATGCTGCAGAAGCCTCCCATGCCGAGTTCGCAGATACCGGCTTCGGCGCCGCCGGTCAGCATCACATCGGCGCCTCCTCGACGCAGCACTTCCACCGCTTCTCCGATGGCCTGTGTGCTCGCTGCGCAAGCTGTAACGCAGGTGTTGGTGTAGCCGAGAAGCCCAAAGATCCGGCTCACGTTGGCGGAGCACATATTCACCAACATGATGGGAATGTAGAAGGGACTGACTCTGAGCGCCCCCCTCTTCGATTTGATTTCCGCCTGTTGATCAGTTTCGGGCAGGCCTCCAGCGCCGCATCCGATAAGCACACCCAACCGTTCGGGGTCTTCGGAATCGACTTCCAGCCCGGCATCGGCGATGGCATCGTTGGCAGCGTGAACCGCGAGTTGCGAAAATCTGCCCATGCGACGGGCCTCGCGGCGATCCATGATTCCACCCGAAGCAGGGTCGAAATCCTGAACCTCGCCCGAAACTTTGCATGGGAACGGAGTAGGGTCTATCAGAGACATCCGTCGGATCCCCGAAACGCCCTCTTTAAGGTTATTCCAGTATTCGTTTGGAGTTTTGCCCAAACAGGTCATGGCGCCCATGCCGGTGATTACTGTTCTGCGGTCTCCATAGTGTCTGCTCATATCAGTTGCGGACTCCCGATTTGAAACGAATTCTTAATCTGAATGATCCGATGAATCAATCCTATACAACGCTCGAATCAATCTGATCGATAGGTGTTCATGAATGGTCCGGTCAGGTCGTTGTACAGCTCTGGCTCAATCCCGAGCAAGTGTTCTCTTGCTTCGGCGGCGACGAAAAGCGAACCGCAAACCAAGATCGCATCTGCCCCACGCTGCAGCGCTAGATTCTTGGCGGCATCAATCGCCTCGCCGACTTGGTTAGAGGTTGTGACTACCTCGATGCCGGCAGATTTCGCAAAACGCGCCGAGTCTTCGCAACTAAGCGATTTAGGGTGTCTAGACTGAGTAACGATCACGCATGAAGTGTCCAGTTCTGCCAGTTCTTTTAGAACAGCAGAGCCATCGTGTCCCGATGTGCCTCCGTATACCAGCGTCACTGATGGGTTGGCTCCGAAGCGTTGCTTAACGGTCTCGAAGAGTGCGCGTGCTGAGGCGTCGTTGTGTGCGCCGTCTAGCAGGACAGGAGTCTCGCGCTCGGATACGATCAATTCGGCTCTGCAGTTCCAGCGAACTTCAGACATACCTTTAGCGGCCGATGCCGCACCGAGTTCGAATCCGCATTGAGATAGAACAGAGACGGCGGTAGCAGCGGCGCGGGCGTTATCGATCTGATGATCTCCTAGCAGCCGGGTTTCGATCTCTAATCTTCCAATTTCACACTTAAGATCGAAGCGCTGTGAATGATTGTTACGATACTCGATGCTGGAAGGTGCGATGCTGGTGAGTTCTCTAGAATCGAACACCTCCGCGCCATTGTCGATTGCGACTGAAACAACTACACTTCGTGCTTCTTCGCAGAGGTTGCTGAGAACGACAGGACGCTCTGGTTTGATGATCCCAGCTTTTTCTGCTGCGATTTCACCCACCGTTTCTCCCAGGATCGGAACGTGATCCAGGCTGATGGGAGTGATGACCGAGACGACGGGATGGACCACGTTGGTGGCGTCGAGTCTTCCGCCCAATCCAACCTCGATGACTGACACATCTACATCGGCGATATCGCGAAAGTGGACGAATGCCATCGCGGTCAGCATTTCGAATACGCTGACCACTCCCAATTCTCCAGATGCTTCGATATCTTTTGCGAACGGCCAGAGCGAGTTCACCGCATCGGCGAAGTTGCGCTGCGAAATGGGATCGCCGTCCACACGTATGCGCTCGGTGAATCTGTGCAGATGCGGGGAGGTGTAAAGCCCCGTTTTGTACCCGTTTGCGGATAGCGCGCCGGCGATGAGCGCCGCAGTGCTCCCTTTCCCCTTTGAACCTGCAACATGGACTACAGGCTTTGCCAATTGCGGACTTTCCAGCATCTCCATTAATCTTTCGACGCGCCGCAGATGCCAATCAGGCGGCTGATCTGCGCGCGACTTCCTTTCGAAGTCAGCCAGAGACAGCAACTTGTCGATGGCGTCTGTGTAGGAACGATGTTCTTTCATCGATTGAGAATCCTGAAAATGCGTGCTGATTAGTTTTACAGCTGGTTGATAGAGACTCCAATTTAAGATGTTCTATGGAGATTGTTCAAACTTTTCAACGCAACAACAGTCAATCATTTGAATCGATGTCTATTCGCGATCGTATCCAAGACGCGCTTCGGCGCTCCAACGCAGATTACTGCGAAGTGAGAGTGGAGGCAAGCGAATCTACACGTCTGACCTACCGTGGCAAATCTCTTGAAGATATAAACCTTGCTAGCGGCAAAGGCGGGGCTGTAAGAGCATGCGTCAGCGGGTCTTGGGGGTTCGCCAGTTTCAACGATCTCGATTCTCTGAAGCAGAGAGTCTCTGAGGCGGTGGCTCAGGCGCGCAGCCTGGCTTCCGGCAGCAAAGGCGAGACCACCCAACTGGCGGATGTAGAGCCGCATGTCGATATCGTCGATCCCCACATCGTCAACGACCCTCGCAAGGTTTCGATAGATGAAAAGGTGAGGATGGCAGATCACTACAACGGCATCGTGTGGTCTGAGGACGGGATCGTAAGTTCCGACATAATCTACGGCGACAACTCTAGAAAGGTGACGTTCGCCAATTCCGAAGGTACCTACGTGGAGCAAGAGGCGGTACACGTCATCTGTCGCATCTCGGCTCGGGCTAGAGAAGGTGGAGACGTGCAACAGGCAGGCTTCAGCATAGGTTCTCTGGGCGATTACAGCATGTGGCAGGATCTGGACGACGAGGTGTTGGAGGCTTCGCGACGAGCGGTGGGTTTGTTGAGCGCCAAGCCGCTCGAAGGCGGTCGCCGCACAGTGATCCTCGATCCCATCTTGGCCGGTGTTTTCGTTCATGAGGCGTTCGGACATCTATCCGAGGCTGACAATGTTTACGAGAACGACAAGCTAAAAGAGTTGATGTATATGGGCCGTAAGTTCGGCGGTGACCACCTGAACTTCACAGATGGCGCTGCGCTGCCCGGAATGCGGGGCAGCTACAAATATGACGATGAGGGTACGCCTGCGACCGTCACCCCGTTGGTGCGGGACGGTGTTTTGGTAGGCAGGCTGCATTCCCGAGAGACTGCAGCCAAGACTGACGAAGCGCCCACTGGCAACGCCCGTGCCATCAGTCATCGCTTCCCTCCGATAGTGAGGATGACCAACACATTTATCGAGAATGGCGAGGCGACGTTTGCCGATCTTTTGGAGGGCGTAGACGAAGGCGTATACGTGAAGAACTGGTACGGCGGCATGACGCAGCACGAGATGTTCACTTTCTCATCGGGTGAGGCGTACATGATCCGTAACGGCGAGGTGCAAGAAGCCGTCAAACCGGTGATGCTCTCTGGCAACCTGTTCGAGACTCTCGAAAATGTAGACGCAGTGGGCAATGATCAAGGCGTGAATCAGGGCGGGGGGTGTGGAAAAGGCGGACAGATGCCGTTGCCGGTCGGTAATGGCAGCCCTCACATCCGCATCAGGAACTGCCTAATCTCCGGCGCCTGAGCCATTTGCAAAATTCCCATGTCAGATCCAGAACAGATACTAGAGGCGGCTTCGAGAATCCATGGCGCAGCGGAGGTCTTCGCTGTCGATTCAGAGCGACGTTACGTCTCATTCGAGTCGAACAAAGCCAAGAACATCGGACAGAGCCAATCCTCCGGGGTGGCACTGAGGATAATCAATAATCAGGGCAGGATCGGCTTCTCATCGACTACGGATGGATCTAAAACCATGGAGTTGATCCAGCGTGTCGGCGATCTGGCTGTATACGGCGCAGAAGCGAAGTTCGAGTTTCCAGGTCCGTCTGACTATCCGGATGTAGAGAGCTATGATTCAAGCATTGCGGAGATCAGCGATCAGGAGATGATCCGCACTGGCGAATCGATCATCGATCAGATTCTGTCTGAATATCCCGAAGCTCTTTGCTCGGTCGATGTGAGCCGAAGTGCGCATAGTCAGCGTTTGACCAACTGCAATGGCGTTGACGTGTCCTACGATCAGAGTGGGTACAGTGTGAGCCTTGGCGTAGAGTTAATCCGCGGCACGGATATGCTGAGCGTTTGGGACGGGCGTTACTCGGCGGCGAGATTCGGTGAAGAGATTGTGGATGAGATGACGGCCCGCATGCTCAACAGGCTCCGTATTTCTGAGCGTATAGTCGACGCTCCGACGGGCAGGGACATTCCAGTCGTATTTACGCCAGTGGGTTTCGTAGGTGCGTTTCTTCCTCCGTTGCTGGCGGGATTCAACGGCAAGAACGTCGCTTCAGGCTCATCGCCGCTGATTGATCGCTGGGGCGATGAAATGATTGACCCACGAATCTCGATTGTCGATAATCCTCTGCGTCCTTTGGGAGCGCAGACGCATCCGGCAGACGACGAAGGCATACCTTCGCGCAAGGTCAGCATCATTGATCGAGGCAGGATCGGCGAACCCATTTTGGATCTGCAGACAGCAGGCGAAACTGGAGGGGAGCCTACGGGATCTGGGCTGCGCGGCTTGGCGACTACTCCATCGCCGAGCACGTCTTTCATCGAGATGGAAGGTGGAGATACGGCTTCGGAAGACATTTGCGATGGAGTTGGCAACGGAGTCATCGTGGAGCTACTGCTAGGCGCCGGTCAGGGCAATGAGCTGGGCGGAGATTTCAGGGCGAATCTCTCGCTCGGATTTCTAATAGAGAACGGCGAACCCGTCGGCAGGATCAAAGACACCATGATTTCGGGTAACGTATTCACTGCGCTGAGCCAAGTAGAAGCTGTTTCGGATACTCCCGAATTCGTTTACGGCACTCGTTTGGTACCTGCAATAAGGTGCCGCGGTGTTGAGATAGCCTCTTCGTAAAGTCCGCAGAATCGACCGAATCCGTTTAACAAATGTCGCTCAAGCATTTCTTTGCAGCTTTGGAAACAGAAGGTTCGGGCGTGCCTTCAGATGAATCGCTGAATCTGCTTTCAGGGATCGATAGATTAGATGCACACAAATTGGTGGCGTCTTGGCTGAGTTGGGAGGATGATCGAGTGGTTGAGACGTTAAAGGCTTTGCAACGGATATCAATGTCGAACCCGAGAGCAGAGTTCGACACCATATTCAAAACGAGTTGCAAGCATGGCATAGATGAAGTGAGAGCGATTTCGATCCTTGCGCTTAGAGGCAGCACCGATCTTGAGCTAGTCACACTCTTCATCCAGACGCTGCAAAGCGACTCTTCTGAAGCGGTGCGAGGAGCGGCAGCCGAGGCGTTGGAGGGCTTCGCAGACTTGGCGGCAGATCGTAGATTGCCGACTGCGCATGCTGAAAAGATGATTGATGCGCTGACCGACGCTGTGGCCCGATCCGAATTCCCGGTTCGAGGCAAGGCGCTGGTTTCTCTGGCGGCGATGCCGGGATTCGATTCGACAGGGCATATACATCGGTTGAGCGATTCGACAGAGAAGGACGATGCAAGGTACGGCTTCGTGCTGTTGGCTATGGGCAGATCTGGAGATCGCCAATGGCTTCCAGAAGTGGAACGCGCGTTGAGCAGCCTTGATTCTGAAGTTCGTATTGCGGCTGCCGATGCGTTCGGAGCAATCGCAGAAGATGTAGATGTGGATAAACTTGCCGAACCACTTGACGACTATGTGCTTGCGGTTCAACTGGCTGCGGTAGAGGCTTTGAAGACGATAGGATCTCCAGCGGCTCGTGGCATGCTTAAACAGGCCGAGGATAGTAGCGAGCCCGAAGTGCGAGAAGCGGTGAAATCCTCTTTGCAAGCGCTGAAGGACGAGGATGAATTGATGTATGCGGTATCGCCGACCATGCTTGATCGCGGTTTGTACGGCGCTCCTATGTCGCCTGGAGTTGGCGAGAAAGACGTATCAAGGTATGATGCGCCTACGAGAGAGGGTTGGGCTAATGTCGATGCAGAGGGCAACGAATTGGATGGCGAGCAGATAGTCGAAGATATTGGCGAGGACATGGAAGACTACATAGAGTCGGATGAGTTTTTCAAAGCCAGCAACAATTGATGGTCAAGTTGGTGCGCTTATCTAGTTATCAGGTGTGAGATGAAGATTTCAGCTTCTCTGCTAGCTGCAGACTTTGGCAGGTTGGAAGAATCTGTTGCAGAAGCGGTCGACGCCGGGGTGGACGAACTTCACTTCGACATGATGGATGGGATATTCGTGCCCAATCTGTCGTTCGGGCCGCCTTTGCAAGAGGCAGTGCGGGCGATGGCCAAGCTGCCGATCGATGTCCACATGATGGTGAGACAACCTATGAAGATAATCCCTCAAGTAGCATCGGCCGGCGCCGACATCATAACTTTTCACATCGAGTCGACTTCAAATCCAGAAGCGGCTATAGAGGCGATACTCAAGCATCGGGCTGTTCCTGCAATAGCGATACGTCCTGATACGCCCTTGGCGGCGCTGGAAAGAGTAGCCAACCATGTGGAGAGAATACTGATAATGACTGTTGAGCCTGGCTTCGGCGGTCAGCCATTCTTGCCTTCTCAAATCGCCAAGATTGCAGAAGCTAGGCATTTCTTCGACGAACTTCGAGGGGATGGTGAGGTCGAAGTGGCTGTAGACGGCGGTATCAAAGGCGATACCATCGGCGCAGCCGCAGATGCAGGTGCCACGACCTTCGTCTCTGGCACGGGCGTGTTCGCTCATCCAGACGGAGTGGCGGCCGGAGTGAAAGAACTTAGAGCAGCGGCGGCTGCCTGATTAATGCTTATTTGGGGATGTGCGTGAAAATGCTACAGAATGCTTAGGCTGCGGCTGTAGCCGGTTCACGCTGGGCGACACGTGGAACTCCACTAGAATCTAGCAGGTCTTCGAGTTCTGCCAAGAGGTGTGCGGGAGGTCGAACCGAGGGCGGGCGTGGCGGGCCTATCGTCAATCCGATTGCTTCCATAGCGGCTTTGATGAAGGGGCCTTCGCCGCCGGTCACGGCGCAAACCTTGGCGCGCCACTCGGTCCACTTCCACTTGAAATCCTCGAGTCTCTGCTTGGCTTGGGCATATTCGCCCCGCTCGAGCAAATCGAAGATTTCGGATGGATATTCGGGCCAGAATCCGCTGAGATGAGTAATGAAGCCCCGGGCTCCCATGATGTGGCTGAAGATCTGCTGGCCTGAGTTGTCTATCACCGACAAATTGTCCGTAAACGCCAAGAGACCGTCTCTGTAGAGCGCGTCGTTGGGAGCCGACCATTTGAGCGCCCGCACTGTCTCGATGTCTGCCAGCTCTTTGAGCAATCCGAGACTCATGGTTAGACCCTCCCACCAAGTGTGATAGATCATAAGATTGACATTGGATTCGTGTGCCACCAGTTCAAATAGGCGAAACGCGTCGCTCTCGGTTGGTTCGTAGTAGTAGGTCGGCCCCAGTTGTGCGCCGTCGAGTCCTGTGTCGTAAGCATGGTTGGCGAGTTCGACGATGACTCTAAAGTCGGTGTGCTGGATGCTGGTGAGAACGGGAACCTGACCTTGGGCGGTTTCCACTGCGCATGACATCAAGTCCTTGCGCTCACGAACATTCATTGTGGGGTGTTCACCACCAGCGCCGCCGATCAGCAACGTGCCTCTTCCTGTGGTAACTCCGTGATCGATCATGTATCGGATATTCGTCTGGAACGCGTCCAGATCGAGGGAGAAGTCTTCTTTGAATGGCGTTGCGACGGCGACCATAGGGCCGCAGAGCCATTGGCGTAGATTTTCGATGTCCATGGTGTTTGCTTGTTCCTAGTTGTAGATTTCGAGGTTTAAAGCTTGAAACCGAATATATTCGCAGCCTTGAGCAGTGTCAAATCCTAAGGATTTCAAGGTAAGCGAAAGAAATTTACGTAAATCGTTGTGCATATGAGTTTTGGCGTAACATTGTGATAATTCTTTCATAGAAATGGCGCGAAACTGTTAAATTGAGCGTCAGATTCGGGAACAAGCCATTGTCACAACACTAAGCGGGAGGCTCGGCTTATGACTTTTCGAACTATTGCTTCTAGATTCGCCCTATCGGCGATGCTGATAGGAGGAATGGTAGTCGCGGGGGTTGTGGCTTGCGGAGAGGATGAGGAACCAACTGCCGCGCCTGCTCTTACCCAAGCCCCAGCGCCTACGAGCACTGCTCAACCTACCGCTGCTCCGGCAGACTCTCCCGAAACTGGTACGGCGCCTACCGGAGATCAGCAAGGCACTCTGGTGGCGGCGTTGCAGTCGGTGGGTGAACCCATCGGCACTCCGGAACTTTGCGTGCCGGGATGCGCCAACGAGAAGTATTTCTTCAGCGCCTGGGACACGCTTCTGCAGTGGACATCCGATGCCACGGTCGGTCCTGGCGTGGCTGAGTCTTGGGACTTGGCGGATGACCTGAGTAGTTTTACTTGGCACATTCGACCGGGAATCCCGTTCCACAAGGGGTGGGGCGATGTGACGGCTGAAGATGTGGCATTCAGCACCAACAGTGTGAACTCGAACATCAATCCCGATTCCGTCCACGATGTGGCTGGTGACATGTCTTGCTGCTATGGCGAGACTGTGGCGTTGGATGAGTTTACTGCCGAGACAGAGATAATCACCTACGACTCTAGAGCTCCTGGCTGGCTCTTCACCAACCTCAGAGATGCCTATGGCATCAGCAGCAAGAAGGTGTTCGACGAGCATGGCAAGGATGGCATGCGCGATATCTTTGTCGGCACCGGGCCTTTTGAGGTCAGAGAGTGGCTAGACAATGACCGATTGGTGATGGATGCCATTCCCGAGCACTATCGCAAGACGGCTTCAGTGGCGACCGTGAGAATAGTCGAGGTGCCTGAAGAGGCTTCTCGCATCGCCATGTTCGAAGCTGGCGACGCGTTGATTACGCACGTTTCGCTGCCGAACGTATCGCGATTGGAGGATGCAGGCGGCGTCAAGAGACTCCTGGAGACGGTCATCACGCACATCGGTATGAACCCCAACTTCTTGGAGAAGACAAATCCTAAGACTGGAGAGCCGTTGGACAACCCGGGCTTTGACCCCTCGTTCGAGTGGGTCAGCGACCCGTTTGCGGAGGGCTGCGACTGGGATCAACTGCTGGAGATGGTGCCGGCAGATCCGGTATGCCCGGAGATGGAGAATCCGAGAAAAGTACGCCTGGCGATGGCGAAGGCGATTGACAAGCAGGCGATGGTCGACAGTTTGCTGGAAGGCCTAGGAACAGTGGCTTGCAACTGGGCGATCTCGACTAACGACGTTGCCCACCGCGATGAGTGGTGCATAGATTACGATCCTGAGGGCGCCGAGCAGCTGATGGAGGAGGCCGGCGTAGACGGCTTCACGATCGGCTGGTGGGCCGGCAACGAGCCATCTGAAGCACACCAGGCGATTGCTGGATACTGGCAGGACACACTGAACATCGAAGTCGAGTTCCATCTCGGTCCGTTCAGCGTGTGGCAGCCGACGTTCGTAGACCGCTCGTTCCAGCATCTGGTGCTTGACGGCGAGCAGGGCGGTATGCCATCGCACTACGCCAAGGGCAGGGAGGCCCAGGCATGGTTCGCAGGCGGGATCATGTGGAGCGGAGGCATTCCTTTCTACCAGCGCATCTACGGAGAGATGCTGGGAGAGCCTGATGAACAGAGGCGCGTGGAACTGGCGATAGAGTTCGGCCATCACGAGGCATTCTGGCACTGGGACCCGGCGGTATGGGAGTTGCCCATCTTCACCGTCTACCACGGTGGCGAGATGGATTGGAACCCGACAAGCTTGTCGATACATACTCAGGTCTCGAATTACGTCTACCCGCTTGAGGACATAACCCTCAAGTAAAGGCCAGCGTTGAAAATGCAAGGGGCTAGCCTGTGCGAACGGGCTAGTCCCTTTGTTTCGGCCCACCGTCAGGCTGGGCGGACTGTAACCTTACTCACAAATGGGACGTTTAATCGCAAGGCGTATCGCACTAGGAATCATCGCCTTAGTTGTTGCGATGCTGATCTTGTGTTGGCCGAGCACCCTGCGCAGCCGCGTCATCTGCACGTAGATCACGCGGCGAGGCAGCATCG
>JAODVQ020317681.1:0-12071 GCA_025400075.2 Phenganax stokvisi
GGTCCACCTTACAACAGCCAAGAGTATACAAGATATTTAGAAGCCCTTGGCATTAGACCCGAATTTGCCACACCCTACTGGCCGCAAGGAAATGCAGAAGCTGAGCAGTTTATGCAGCCACTGGGAAAGACACTCAGAACTGCAAAAGCTCAAGGTCGTCCTTGGCAGCAAGAACTTAATCGTTTTTTATTGCAGTACAGGACTGCTTCGCATTCAACAATGGGCGTTCCACCTTCAGAATTACTGTTCAATCGTACAGTTAAAGGTAAGTTGCCTATTTCACACAAACGTAACGTAGTGAACAAACATAAACAAGCCCGTGAAAAGGACGCACAAAGACAACAGTACAACAAACAATATGCTGACAGCAGACGTAATGCAAAACATAGTGACATTAAGGTTGGTGACAGTGTATTAGTTAGACAGAAACGAAATGACAAACTTTCAACGAACTTCAGTTGTGTACCTTATACGATCATTACCAAGACCAACTCGCGAGTTACGGTACGCAACAAAAACGGCCATACCATTACAAGAAATGTATCACATTTTAAACGTATACCAAATGAACCGGACGTTGAAACAGACACGGACGACGAAAACAACAGTTGGGACAAAGACCCTCTCAACAACAACAACCAGAAGCAAGTGGGCGACAATCAAATAGAGAGCACGGACAACCAGAAAATTCGCAAATCGAGTCGTGAAAGGAGAATGCCAGAAAGATATGGACAAGCCATCTCATGGACTTTGAGCGCTTGAATTTCGAAAAGGAGAAGTGATATAGTAATTGGATACTATTAAGTACAATGACTTTATATCGTTAACAGCACCATATATAGTAACTAGCACCATAAATAGTAGAAGAAAAGATAACACATAGATATAGTCGAATATAGATTGTAGGGTAAGCATGAGTATACTGTGAAGTTGGAGAATAAGGAAATATAGATATTACAATGTTCATCTTGGGTTGAGGTATGTTACGATGAATTGTGATATTGTGGATAAATCTAAGAACTTTTTCAATGGGGAGTTATCTTCTTCTATAGTAACTCTACCTATTACTACTACTCAAGTTTTAAATGGCTCCGTAATGTGTTATAATGACATCAAAATTTTTTTTTTGTTAAAAGATGGAATTTACAACAAACTCTTTTTCTACGTAAAAACAAATATAAATACGGATGTTAAGATAGGCTCGGTGTTATTAGAAATTTATCTTCAATAAATGAACACGAACAAAGTGGATAAAAAAGATGAACAGGTTTTAAAAAATGAACAAGAATTAAGAAATCGTTATTATGATCCTAAATGTGGGTATAAAAGTGTAGAATCACTTTATAGAAAAGAATTAGAAGATGGTTTACTTGTTACCAGAAAACAAATAAGAGCTTGGTTAAAAACACAAGATACCTATACTAGATATAAAAAAATCACTAAAAAGTATAAGACACAAGAAAACTTTTGTTAAGGAATTAGGTGAACAGTCGCAATTAGATCTCGTAGATATGAGTAAACTTAGATATAAAAATAGTGGTTATAATTGGATTCTTACTGAGATAGAGGTATTATCTAGATACGCATTCACGATACTCGTACGTAAGAAACACAATCAAAATATGACTAAGGCTGTGGAATAATTACTAAAAGAATTTAAGTCTAGATTTAATAAGTCTCTCAATAAAATACAATTCAATGAAGGTAAAGAATTTTACAACACATGTCTGAAAACACTTTTAGAAAAACATAATATAAAATATTTCTCCACATATTCAGATAAAAAAGCTGCTATCGTAGAACGTTTCAATAGAACTTTAAAAACGATCATGTGGAAATATTTTTACTCTAAAGGAACTTATAAATGGATTGACGTTTTAAGCGATCTTGTTTATAATTATAATAATACAAAGCATAGTACTATCTTGATGAAACCTAAAGACGTAGATAAAAACAAGGAAGAGGTTTGGTTAACTTTATATGGTCATTGGACCGGACGATATCCTCTACCACAGTTTAAGATTGATGAAAAAGTTAGAGTGAGTGAGTACAAAAATTTTTTCGAAAAAGGATACGAAGCTAATTTTACGGAAGAAATATTTGAGATTAGTAAGATTTTTAGAGAAGACCCTACTATGTATGAGATAAATTACATTACAGATAATGAACCTATTTTAGGAAAGTTTTATGAAGAAGAATTATCACCTGTGGATAAAAAAGATGATATTTATAGAGTAGAAAACATCTTAAAAACAAGAGGCACCATGGCCTTGGTAAAATGGTCAGGATACGACAGTAAACATAATTCTTGGGTAAAAAAAAAGCGACATAAAAAAACCTATAAAATAAGTTCTTAAATAAATGGATAAAGAATTCACAGATTTTGATAAAGATAAAAATTTTGAACGTGAACAAGAAAAAATAGAGATGAATAATCAAAACTGTGAATATAATGAAAACTTAGATGATAATATAGCTAGAGAACGCGAAACCTCTTTTACAGAGCCCGAAGTGGGTGAAAATGTGCCAGTCGACGTCAATGTAGATTTAGATGACGCTTATAATGAAACTAAATTTCCTAAGGTCATCGATATAAATATCGATGAAGATCTTAAAGATCTTCATTCAAGAATGCCTCTTCAAAAATTTTTAAATCAAAACGTAGTCGAAGGAGACGGCCCTAATTCTAAAAACCTTATAGAAAGATGTGAACCAAGAAGTAAAAATGGAAGATTAATTTGTATTAATTTTGATGAGAAGCCTATTGTGGTGTTGAGGAATGGTCGTTTAGATTATGCTGTAGATAGAAGCCTTCAAAGTTATATAGATGAATTTAAATCTTTACAACAAAATGCACTTCGTGAACATCAAAAGACATCCACGGGTCAAATTGAATGAAGATGGAAGCATCTAGTGTAAGCAATAATAACTTAGATAAGATTACTAGCCAAGTAAGTAAAAATTCTCTAGAAGATTTAGAATCTAAGCTAGATGAGTTAATAGAATCTGTAGAAGATGATGAGGTGAAGGCTGTTATAACAAATGAAGAACTTAGAACAGTTAGAGGATATCTTAATATGCCAGAATCTCAAGCGGTCAAGAAAAAATTAGATTATTTAGATAGAGAAGCTGATTATTGGACGTTAAGAAAGCTTAAAGCTGATCCTAATAGTCGTGAGGAGGCCGTATATGACACTTTATCAAAAGTTGCTAAGATATGTGCTGATAATGTAAGACTAAAAAATAATATAAGAACTAAAGAGCCTGAAACTTTAGATATTTAAAAAAAAATATAGAGCTAAATTATTTAAATCGTTTTGAAAAGTTTAAAAAATGGGCAAAGGAGAATCTTATAGGTTTAAGCGCTGTAGCAATATCTATAGCAGGAATCATCACTACGGTGGTAATAAGTGCTAGAAGTGCTGTGAAAAAAGGAGGCTCAAGCCACGGGGAGGTTTGCAAAAGCCGTTGCAAATCTAGCTAAACAAGCGGCTCCTATTGCTAGTGCCGTACTAGGATTACTTGCAAATGTTTTAAAATGGGGAGCCAAAGGTGTGAGTTTTTTAGCTCAAAGTCTATGGATATTAGCTCTAGCTTTAACCTGGTTTGTGTATGATATGTATAAGAATAAGAAATATGTTTTTAAAAGATAAATAATAAGAAAATATGTATAAGCTTTAAAGGTTATACATTTAAAAAAAAAAATTAAATTTTTTTTTTAAATAAATGACTACTACTAACGAGCTTAAACCAAATTTTAGAAAACATAAGATGTCTGATATAAAAGGAAGTAGAAGTAAACACTTCATTACTTTTAATCCAAATAAAGCTAATCCTGGTGAGAAAATCTATATAAATATTCCAAAATTAAATAAAGATGATTGTTTGGTTCCAAAATCATTAAATTTGAAATTCAATTTCAAAAATAAAAATGATAAATCATGGTTTTTAAATAATTTAGGAAAAGGATTAATAGATAGACTATGTGTATCTGTTGGAGGAGAAATTTTATTTGATAATACTCGTTCGTAATGGAGTTTACAAAATGTATGAAGACCTTTGGTTACCAGAAAGAACAAAAGAAGAAATGTGTGATTTTGGGATAGCTAACAAAAATACTAGAAAAATAATGAGCGATTCTGATGATCGAGCTAAAACTGGAACCACACAAAAAGTTTCGGATGCATTAGTTGCTTCAGTTTTAGGAACACAAAAAATAAAATTATCAAAAATTTTAGGAGATCATGGGTTATTTTGTTCTTCTGCATTAGAAAACAATATTAAATATAGAATTACTCTACCAAAAGATACTAAGATTATGAAGGCTCAAAGTGGCGAGAGTGTAGAATGATACCTTTTAGAAAATATCAAGCTAGAATTCAAAAAAAAATTCAAAACGAAGATCTAGCCAACGAAAGTATTATGGGATATGAAGTTGGAAAAAGCTTATCTTTTGAACATGTAACCTTGTTAAAAACCGTAGAATGGGATAAAGCTTCTACTTAAGTGAATGAAACTATAAATCTTCCACGAAAAAGTATGGCTGCGATCGTGATGTTATTTAAAAATAAAACTGTAACAGATTCTGAAGAGTTTGTATATCCTAATATAGAATCTATAAAAATAACCATAGAAGGTTTCCAAATTCTGTACATGGACAAGGAATTAAAAAGGAAGATCCTTACGGTGAAGCCAAAAGATTATTCGAACATAAAAGTGAACTAAAATATGAACCTAGTAGTATGACAATAAGAAACTTTTTTAAAGATAAATTCTTGTTAGTGGTAGACGTAAGAACCACAGAAGATAAACTCATTGTAGGAGCTGTTAAAAAGTTACTCAACACTCAAAATGGAGTATTATTAGAAATTACTAAAAAAGCCACGAGTGTAAACGTAATGTGCCATATATTCGTGGTAAGCGATGGATTGGTTAATTTTAAGAATAGAACGGTAGAAAATGTTCATTATTAAAAACAAGCGTAGCGATAGTGGAGCAGGTGCAAAGCACCCCTTCGAAAATCTTTGATTTTGCTTTTCTCCTTTAAAATAAATGGGAAATTGTATTAAAAAACATAAAGAAGAACATTGGATAGAACATCCAGAAAGACCTAGAGAAATGATAAAGGAAATTGTAAGTAAAACATCTTGTAATTGTTTTTCTAGATTTGGAAAAAAATGGTACAAGATTTAAATTAGAAGGTAAATTACAATTTGAAACAAAAACAAGAAGTGATGTTAAAAAAATAAGCAATGACTTAGAATATAAATTTGTAAAAATAAGAGCTAGTTTTTATTAAAATGTATAATATCTTATCGATCTTTGATCGCCCGTAGGGCTAAGGTTATACATTTTTTTTAAGTGCTGACAAAATAAGGCTACGCCACGAAGTGTTCGTAAGGATATCTTGAAGATGTTTCCAACCTTGCATAAGATATGTTTTTTAATTTTTCACGAATTTCTGCTTTTTCCTCTTTAGACAGGTGGCCTAAATAATCATCAAAAATAACATCCATTTCTTTTCTACTTGGATTATAAAAAGTTACAAACTTAGAAATATTTTCTCGATAAGGTTTTGCTATGCAGGTTAATTGTTGTGTAACCACGATCGTACTTAAACCATAAGGTCTCACAAAAAATCCTAATTTTACTAGTTCTGAGGTACGTTTTTTCACAAAAATACTTGCTGCTACATCGTCTAAAATAATTAAAGAATTTGTACCTTTTGAAAGATCTACAATTTTTTTTAAAAAAGCCTCTACATCGTCTTGATCGCAAGCCACGACTATAAAATTCTCATCTTTATCATAAGGCCATACTTGATAAGTTTTATTCCACTCGTAAGTAGGACATTTGAGGAATATATAATCAAAATAGCCAAGATAATTGTTCTCCAACATTTTTAGAAGATAATAAGTTTTACCAGAATTAGTCATTCCTACAATAATCATATCAAAAGGATCATTATCAATTTTTGGTGAAACCAAAGATTTTGTCTTATTGGAGATCTCACTTAAGATTCCTGAGAATCTTCGCTTGTTTTTTCTTGAACCTTCATTTCCTTAGGTGATTCTTGCTTGGTTTGACATTCTTTATTATTAATACTATTACTTACAACGTGTTTACCTACAATTAAAGTTCCTGAAAAAATTCCTATCAGTAGAATGTAAGGTGTAATGTATTCAACAATAAATTTTATGTCTTGTCAAAAAGGTTCATTATCAGAAAGTTCCCTCCCCATTTCTGTAGCATTTCAATTAAACTTAAATGCTCCATAAGTTTTGAAAACTTCCCTATCATTACATCAGTAATCATATCATTCGTTTTATTTAATTGATCTCTCTTATAGTCTTTAAAAAATTGTAAAAGTATTTTTTCAGAAGCTTTTTTAATATAACTCTGCGTATATTTTATTTCTTTTGCGGAAGATAATTTTAAAAGTTGCTCTCTAATATTTATAGGTTGGTTTTGTTCGGTGTTTGCTTATTATATTAATATTTAAAAAAATTTTTTTTTATTTTTTAACATTTTGATTTATTTTATTTTTTTTATTTCTTTTCTTTTATTTTCATTTTTTTTATTTTTCGGTTTAAAAAAGACCTTAAGATTTTTTATATTATTACTAGATCGGAAGTATAGTAGTAGCTTATAAGGGAGCTTTGCCCCCGCTTGCGCTTTGGCACCATCTTGGAAAAAAAAGGGCATGGTCACCTCATTAAATATGCATAATAGTAGCTTATACTTATCGTGAAAATTCGGGACTGAAACTTTTTCTTCGGTCTTAAAAACTGACCACACCCTTATTTGTAATAGAAAAATATACTAATTTGACCAAAAAGTGTGTTAGAACCCACTTTTCTACCTTACTCACAAGTACCAAATGCAAGACAAGTATAGATCAAATGCACTCTCAAAACAAGCAAGACACGCCCAAAAGTTTAAAAACATACCAATTAATTCAAAAACATGCCAATGAAGTCAAAAACATGGCAGGAAACTCAAAACACATCAAAAACACGCCAATAAACACAAAATGCACCGAAAAAGTCAAAACACACCGATAAACTCAAAACGCGCCAAAAAAAGTTAAAACACACGAATAAAGTCAAAAACATCCCAATAAGTACATACTGCAACACAACAATAGTAAGAGAACTCCCATAGAGAGAACTCGTCGATATCATAAAACGCAATAAGATGAATTGAACCACGCCAATTTCAATAAAAATACACCAATACTCTACATTCGTGTTCAAGAGATGCGCAAACTTTGTAACGCACGCTCCAACATTTCCAAAAGTGCACTTCAGTTACATTAGGAAATTTTCTAAAGCTACCTGGAAGCACAAGCACATGTACGTGTACAATGTAAATTCTTAACATGTGAAATAATGTCTTTCATCAGTTTCATAAAATTTTATTGATGTAAATGAGGTGCAGTTATTGCAACTGTGAATTATTGAGTACATACAGTTACTGCCCATAGTGTGGAAAGTCTGCTCGCTCTGACAATGCACAACAAGCGAAAAATGCTGTTTCAAATGTGGCAAATTCTTCGTTGGTATCAAGTAGCAATCAATATGCTGGTCCTGGTTGCAGCCTTGGTCCCGTAGCCACTTTTCAGGCCTCACGTAAAAGGCCGCGATCATTCACTGAGTTTCAGACTCGAAAAGCTGTGAATGCATTAGAGGAGAAACAATAATGCATCGACCAGTTCACTGAAAAAGAAGTGTAAAAATAACGCAGAAGTAACCGTGAATATTGGGATAATGGCATACGACAAAAAGCAGCAATTTAAACCAGTAAGATCAAAGTACTTAATGGTAAAAGCATTGCCAGAGTTTAACAAATGGCAACTTGCAAGTGAAGCAGTTAAGAAACATGCTAACCATGATAGATCATTCACGTTGTTGTCTGATGAGTGGATTTTAGTGTATCCAAATGGTACTGAAGATTTAACCATTCTGGAAACGATGATGTATTGTTTACTTTGGAAGGATAAAAACAGGAACTGTGCAAGCCTTATAATCGAGTTACATTGTATTTGGCAAGTTCTAAGGATGTTTCTACGTTTCAAGCAACCACACACATAAGTCACTCTATGCAGTCAGATGATGAGGAGGATGTCCAAGATTTTGACCATGAAAAAGAGTATGGTTTTCAACCAGAAAACGGCGCTACTCTATCTACTCCTGCCGTCAAGCAGTCAAATAATGAAGTAAAGGAATGTTTAGGCATGCATTTGCACACACTGCAAGAAATGTTCCCAAGTAAAGATGAAGAAACCCTTAAAACAGCTCTTACTGCTTCATCAAACCTTGAGGAAGCTTCACAATTACTTGTTGATGAAGACGGTAGTGGACCCATTAACAATTTATATGCTTGCCTGTACATTGCAGATACAGAAGATGAGAATTTGCTCATGTCACCTGAATCCTTTGTAACTGATGAAACGGTTTATTGCACTGATAAACCTTTGCATGTGGTGCTGAATAATCAGGCAAAGAAATTTACATCTGATGAAGGGTATACAACGATGAAAGTACGCAGGTTGTTTTATATAAATGTATTCGCTCAGAGCATGCTATTTAATGCCCATAATATGAAAATAATGTTTTGTAGCATGGAAACTTCATTGCTTTCTGCTGACCTGTCTAATCGCATTCACAGTATTGTAGCAATCAAACATTTACGTGTTTTTTCTAGAAGTAATATTTGGAACGATGTGTGCAGAATGAACAACACGGATGACAGTGACCTATGTGAACCATTCAAGGTGCAGTTTGTGGGTGAACATGGCCGACCTTCAAGAGAATTTTATTTCCTTATCAATTAACATGTGCCGACGTCCATGATTTGAGGCTCAACGTTTATCACAACGTTGTTTCCCTTAAAAAAGATGAATACTTGAGATGTGGCCAGCTAGCTGCAAAAGGCCTTTTCCAGGGCTCCGCTGGGCCTAAATATTTCGGAAAAACAGTTACTGACTATATTCTTTAAGGTGATGTGAAGTGATTAAATCCCACGCTAGAAGAAGTTCCTGCAGGTGAATTGAAGGATGCACTGGAAAAGCTTACACGCATTGAGGATGCTGTAGAATTTAAATTTGAAGCGTCTTTTAATAGTTACTTTCGTTTTAGCTGCGGTTACACCAAACCTATTGTGATATTGGAAGATAAGCGTGAATATATGAGGGCTATTTCTTTGCATGTGGTTATATTTACATCACCACCTGAATTGCATCAATTAATTGAAGGCCTGAAAACATGTGGTATCCTGGACGTAATTAGAGTCCTCGTCTTATTGCTAAAATGGCGACATAACGATGAAGTCTTTTACTAAGGGTTGGGGTGAGTGGAAACTTCACAGGCATATAGAAGGGGTTACCCCGAACAAACTCTGTGGGGACAACCACTCATGAAAAATTAACCGGGGGGTGTGAGACCACTTTGAAAAAAAATTCAGCGAAAGGCTGTAACCCTATATCTTCCAGCTTTCAACCATTTTTGAGTTTGGTCAGCTAAATCGACTCAGAATCAGGTATCAAACAACATATCCAAAACCCTATTTTGGTTCCTGTTTTTTTTCAGGGTTAACCGCAAGATCGAGCAGGTGTTTCACAGTTCACTACCATCCTTAGCTAGGAAATTCAAAAAGCTATAAAAATATTATAATGAAGGAAAACAGCTATGGCTTTGATATTTCGAGTGTATGGGTAACATTTTACGACGAATCAGAATCCGAGCTCCATTTTCTTTTTTTTCTGACCATCTACGATTTTTCGGCGGGGGGTGTTACAAACAGGTTTTTTTCATGTTTTGGACATGTTGTTTTTAATATTTTTAACGAGATTTTGTCAACATATAGCACTTAACATGCGCTATCTTCTGGCTTTTAAATTTTAAAAAATAATTACAGGGAACCCAAGATATTAATTTTTAAAAATTTTTTGTTTTGCTCCTAGAAGACTGGCACTAGTACGTCAATCATTTTTGTCATCTTACTTTAGTAGCACATAGAAAGATGGATCATGTAACCGAGTTTGGAATCTGGAAATATTATTGGGCTTCGTCAGGCAACATTTTTTATTTTTGAGTTTACCTCCCCCTGGATGGTTTTAAAGTTTTCCAAAATTTTTTTTTATTTTTCCGGTGTAGATTGTATAGGGCTATTGATCTGTGCAGTTTTTGTCTCCATAACTAATTTGGTTCAGAAATAATTGAATACCGCGTATTTAAAGCCTGGGGTGAGTTTGTTTGATTGTGCGCTTTGATTTAAAGTGCCGGCAAACAAATTTATTTTCCTATATTTGGCCAAACGTGGGTAAGTTTCTGGCCAAGTTTTGTTAGATATCTTTAAATCCTCTGGGGGAGAAAAATAAAAACTTTTTTTCTCTTTAACACACGAAAACGAGGCTCTGAGACTCGGTTTTTTTGGTTGAGTCCTTTTCTCTTTGGTAGAAGTCGAATGGTATCATAGGAACGCCAGATAAGTGCTTATTTGGAGAAACCAGGTTTTTGAAATTTTGCTAGGCCTTTTGCTGAATTCACAAAACGTGCTCTATCTCCAGAACGAAGAGGTTTCATAACTTGAATTAACTTGTAGCGTGTAGCACTGTGCCTAGCAAACATTTTAGTCCAAATTCCAAGCGAAAATATTAAAATGGCAAGATTTTATCGTGTTATTGTCGAATAAATTCAGCCAAAGGCCATTTAAACTCCACTGTTAAATTCAATTTTTTTGCTGGCTTGCGTTAAATGATACAGCCTTCAAATCTTGGTTGTGTATGTATCATTCTGCATAGATTACGATATTTTTTTCAGATTTTTTAAAGTTAACCTTTGACCTTCAATTCTATTATTTGTGTTTTTGGCCTACTTATACTTTATATTTTTTGATAATTTTTTGTACACTGGTAGTGCTCAACGTTTTTGTCATTTCTATTTTTAAAACTATGGAAAAAAACATAGGAAACCCTAGATATTTGTCATTGTTTTATTTTTTTTAAATTTTGTTTGTCAAAGAGTGACGAAGCATTTTGATCGCTTCATACTTGGCACATATGTAGTGCTTTTGGTGCTGCATACTGTGATTTCTAAACCATTCAGAAATACCTCAGGGAGCCCAACATAATTGAGTTTTTTTTTTTATTTTCCTTCTTGAGGAGCGGATTAATATTTAAATCACTTCATATCTGGCAGTAATTTAGTCCTTTATACGTTCTATGTTTTGGCTTTTATTTGTATTAAAAAAAAACGACAGGCAGCCCAAGATATTTAACTTTTTATTTTTATATTTGTCTTACTCTAGAGGACTGGGATGAGCATTCCAATCATTCTTGTTATATTTTTTTACAGCCCCTTAATATTCTCTATCACATGACAAAGTTTCAAAAAAAAAGTTTATGGGCGTGGTCTCATGTCGATTTGATTTTTTGGGCTTACCTCTCCCCCAGTACGATGGTTTTATGGCGTCACTTTTTTTCTTGTGTAACATGCTAGGCACTAACTTGCTACAAAAATTCGTACGATTTCATCATTTCGTTAGCGAGAAAAATGAGAAGGCGTTTTTGGAGCCTGGGTCGAGTGTATCTGTATGCTTTTCTTTCTATCCTGACGTCATGAAATCTTTACAGTAAATTGTCCTTCATATGCACATGTTTCTGACCAAGTTTTGTGCAAATCGACCGCATCATTCTGGCATGGGATAAAAAAAGGACGTTTTAAAGAGAATACTTGAGAACGAGGCTCTGGGAAAAACTGCACCACTTTGTAATAGCATTTTCTACTTTGAATTAACAAAGTGAAGATATTTTGTTATATATAGTATCACAAATATTGTAATCTTAAGCTTGTGTATGGTGTGCACCGTGGAGACTTGAAACATTGCAGACCAGAAAATATTTGTTTTGTTTACCTGACCAACTGCCTGCAAGGGAGGGTTCAACATTGTGTTTTTTAATTGTGAGAAGCAAGTGGGTAAGATAATTTTAAACGTTTTATAGTCAACTAAGATATTAATAAGATTTTTGTAGTTTTGCATGGCGAAACAACAATATCAGTAATCGTTTG
>JAODVQ020317787.1:0-20645 GCA_025400075.2 Phenganax stokvisi
ACATCGTTCAACACGAGAAAAATCGCATCGAAAATCGTCCGTGTGAACTGGCCTTAATGGTGTTTAAACACTGTTTTACCAAATAGTGAAAGACACTTATCAACAAAATAGTTCTGAAATTGAAACAAGCTAAACTTTATTTGTCTTGTTTAGACACCTCGATTCACGGCTCGACAAATCGTGGCAACCAGTGGAAGAGAGTGATAACTGGCCTTCTTATGTTTTTGACAAAGTTCGACTTTACTTAGAGCGACCGAGTACACAAGTGCGCAGTGAAAATAGTATCTTTGAAATTGTACATAACAAATCAATATAATGAGAAAATTTACTGTAAATAACTAGAAACGGAATGAATTTTGTTTCATTGTAGTATCCTCTAAAAGTTTGAGTTATATTAAATCATGATTCTCCCTCAAATTCGAATCCAAAATCAATTTTACTTTGATAGAATTATAGTCTCCAATTACGAGTCTATAAAGTCGTAACTTTAAATGTTTTGATTTCCATGGCTTTCAATGTGACGGGGAAAAGGTCGTTCGGAGGTATAACGTTTTTCCCACGTCTAACTCGTTTCCAGTCTTCGATGTACGTACGCGAACTCTGCACCAGGTTTCCACTTAGGTTGAGTTCGATCACGTTCACAATTGTGAAGTCATGAAACAAACCTTGCAAATGGATTGTAACCGGTTTTGAAAGCTCATCATCTTCTCCGACTGCAAACTGATGTTCAAGACGCAAAAGTAAAAACTTGTCAAAACTTTCAAAAGTCAACAGATGGACATTTTCTGGCAGTGGCCGAGTAAGGGCCTGAAAACTAGCTTGGTAACCAACGCTCGAGAACGCCAACGAAGGACGTAACATTTCCTCTTCACAAATTAAACGATGGTATTTTGCCGAAGATTTCGCGGGCTCAAGTAATAGTAGTAGTTTGCCTCGGACAATAAGACCACGGTTGTCTACCCCCGGTTCGTTCAGGGCTTCTGCTACTCCCCTATGGTCATCTCGAAGCAATCGGCGATGGACCATGAACTCTAGAGACCCGTCTTGTATACTAGAACCTCCGAGCGAGCGGTCGGTCATTATGGTCAGTTGAACACCAGAGTCGTCCTTGATGTAAGCTCGACTATTAACAGGATAGTAATTCCCAGCTATGGGTTCCGTATCTAGTCAAAAGGACATTTTGACAAAATCAGTCCTTTACTTCAGAATTGCCATTGCAGATATGGTTTGAGTATACTAAATACACCCCAAAAGTTATAATTTACTTACTATTATATGTCCACGTGGGTCGATAATTCCGTGTCCTCCGTTGCATTTCTCGTCCATTTGCATCAGTGTAGAACACACCATTTGTCTTCAAACTCGTATCAAATCTCGAGATCACTTCTTTGCCCAAATCAGGAGAGGGCGCCATTTTGATTGGACCAACAGTGTACTCAAATTCTGCGAAAGGTTTATTCGCGTATAATCTTACAGTCTGGCTCACCCAAGGACTAAAAACTTGATAAACTTCGTGCACAACATCGCTTTGAAAAACACTTATCTTCGCAACGTTGTCCTTGCTTACGTTAAAAGGTGTACTTGAATTAGGTCTGAAGATGTAAGCACCAGACGCTTGTTTACTGACATTATTTCCAACACTTGCATTATACCAAAAAAATTGCTGGTCAACTGGTATGCTAAGTTTCGATTCCAAGTTTTCGATTTTGGTCAAACGTCCCGAATTCATATCAAAAGTCAATCGTAAATGTTTGTTTTCTATCGTGTAAGAGTCTTCTTCGCTTCGTACAAAATCACGATTCTTTGAAAGTGTTCTTTGACGTTTTTTCAAGTCCTTTTTTCGAAGTATATTGGAAATACGTTTTGGAAATTGGAATGTAACATTGCCTGTGTAAACAGCTACGCCAAGAGGGGGTAACCCATTTGCAAGGAAAGTCAATTCGTATGGGGCATCGCCCAAGTTCCCTCGAACAAATTTCGTCTCATTTGACACTGGTTGTACGGCAGTTGGAACCGGTTTGCCATCGGGGCCAAAAATTTCGATATTTTGATAATGAACTGGAATTCGAATATTTGTGTCGACCGAACGAGCGATAGGGTTGTATACCGTGATAGTAAATGACGTCGTTTCTGTAGCGGGACATGCACTGATATTGAGGTAGTCGCAAAATTTATATTCGATTTTAGAATCAAGATCAAGGATGTTATTGAAAGCAGCGTTAATTACCATCTGAAACATGGAACAAAAAACTCTGATAAGTTTTTTATGGCAAAGAAAAATAGAAAAGTTGGAATAAAGAATTGCTATGGTGCAATTCCAAAAGTAGCGACCTTCGGAAGGGAAAGACCCCCGGGGGTTTCCGATATTAAATACGAAAGTAACGGAGGCCAAGACTTTCGAATTTCTGTGGCGTAAAGTATAAATTTATGTATGTTTAATACCTTGCATTCTGCGGCTCCTATTGCGAGTCGCTTAGCGTAATCATATGCGACATGTTGTTTTTCTGTTCCGCTCACAGCATCATGATGTTGTGCAACAGCCATGGCCTCTCGTAAAGTTTCCGAACTTGGTTCTTCCGAAATATCCCCCATCACTTCAAGATGTTTGCACACCTGGAAAAGGAAGAACGTTTGATTTGATCGTGCTTGTTTCGTTATAATGAGAATGAGAGTGAAAGTAAATGATGATGATAACGGATTAACAATGATGTAAAATTAAGGCCAGTGCACACGGGCGACTTTTGCTGCGATTTTTCTCCTTTTAGTGTATGTGATCGAGTAAGTTGACTGGCGAGTGCATTAGCAAAATTGTTGGACCAAGTATACTCGCCAGTTATCCACTCTATCACATCGTTCAACACAAGAAAAATTGCATCGAAAATCGCCTGTGTGAACTGACCTTTAAAGATGACGACAGTGGGATAATGTGATCCTGCCACATACTGTACCTGTAGCAAATTATTATTCCTTCTAACATAAGCTTTCAGTGCTGGTCTGCTGGTGAAATATCCTGTCCAATAGCTGTGAGGATAATCAGCATATGGAAAAAAATCATCTGTCTTCACCTCCAAGTCCCCTTGTCCTTTTACCGCATCAAGATATTTTGAAGGAGTCGAATAAAACACATTCACTCTACCATCCTACATATAAGACATTTGACAGATAACTAGACCTCTTGGAGACACTGTTAAACTCGTTGAGTGGCTATGTACCCAACTACAATTCTACATATCAAAATGAAACTCTTGCCACAGAATATGTGTTAAGAAAACTGTCTTTCAATTTCCCTTGGTTCAAATAAGTTTCAAAGGTTAAAATGAATTAGGTTCAAATGTATACGTTACCTTGTTGACAAAGGGAATTAATTTTTCCAAATTCTTATACCAAGTGTGTGCATTTTGATAGTTAAAGTCTGAGCCCATCATAACCATAATATGTCCAGACTTGTAATGCAATGCTTGCTCACATGAACGGTTAATAAACAACTCCACTCTGTCTTTTAAATTGAAGTCGAACAATCTAGGATCATCTTGTATAGGGGGATCACCACATATGACATCAAAACAGAAGCCAGCAGGGGGGCCATACCCATTGTACATGACTCCAGTGAATATTTCTGTAGTCTTCCCCAGGCTTTGGCTACCACGCCAGATAAGTTCCATTCTTTGCTCATCAGCTCGTTTTTTGATATCTGCATAGTCGATGCGAGAAAAGAAGAAGCCTTCAAAAGACATTTGCGAGAACAGAGAAGCTTGTTCAGCGGAGTGTCCAAATGGATCAATATGCCATGCAACCCTAGGCCGAGCTTTCCAGCCAAAATTCTTGTCAATAAATTGCAAGCCCACAGTCATTTGATCAATGATTGCGTTATAATGAGTTGCAGCTTCATCATTCATACACCATCCGCCATTAATAAACTCTAGTTGCCCACTTGCCACAAGGGCTTTCACTCTGTCTTGCATAGCTGGGGTCTGTTGGACCCACCATCTTTTAAAGAAAGCCATTTCGACATAAATGAAATGTCTTGAAGGGTTCGCTTCTAAAGCGGGAATCACTGAATCAAGAATGTACTGCACTCCAGCTATTTGAATGCTGTTGTTAGCACCATAATAATATTCATCCACAGTTTTGAGCCAACCTACGTCGTCATGCGTGTGAGGAACAATATGAACTTGTAGCACTTCATCGTTGTTTTTTGGTGAATTCGAGCACACAAACGCACTCGCCAGAAGCGGAAGAGAAGCCAAAAAGAATAAAAGCAAAACTTTCGCCATCATTTGGGAACTTTTTCTGAAATGTTCTGCATTAAATTGCGCAAATCTTCATAATAGTCACGCAAAAAATTGCTTATTTCCTGTCACCGGATACACACACAAGAGCCACGGGATTCTGTTCAGTGTTTTCGAGATTGACACCATCGCAGTTGGTGGTACCTTCTGCGCTTACCTTCTTGGAAAATTCCGCTCAGTTTCAAAGTTTTACATCGAAGTATATACAAAATCGAAAAGCATAAAAGGCAAGATGCTTTCTTACAAATAACATAGAGAGTCAGAGCTGAATTGTGTTCTCAACCAAGTAGATAAGACTTCTTCGTAAAATTGGCCGCAGTGTCGAACAGACACAGCAAGTATATAATTAAAGCAACTCTTACATTTAAATATCACTACATTTTGTTTAAAACATTAAAACGCAAACGTACTATTTATATATTGCGTCACATCATGAGTAAAATAACTATATATATCTGATATATCTGTATAGGGGATTTAATTAAAAATGGTGACCAGCTATATTACAAAATATGTACATAATTATAAAACCTGGCTTTACAGGAGCTTTAATAAAACTTTGAGTTTATTTCTCATTGTATGCCAAGTCAAGCTTGGATAAGCCTAGCAACTTGCTCAGATCCTTGAGTTTGGCTCCTCGACTTACGAACAAACATGGATTGACAGTAAAAATGCAATGAAAACCTTTCTCGCCTGTGTAGCTTGAAAGAACCGTATTTCTAACAAACAAACTGAAAACGATCTCACATTACACACGTGTACTAGGTTTTGATTGCACTTGTTTAAAATTTCGTCGCGTATACGCTCGCAATCTTTCTCTCGCCAACTCAAAATCTTCTAATCTCTGCGTGAGCGCAATCTTCTGATGAATTGCCTTTCTCAATAAATGATTCAAAGTCTTTTTTTCTTCCTCTGCAGCTGTCAAACGTCTTTGTAGGTCATCCACCTGAGCAACATAGTCTTCACAGCGCTGCGCAAACATGCTGCGCAGTGATTGGAACGTCGCCGATTCTGCTTGCATCGATTTCAAATTTCGCTTCAGCTTCGCGATAACGTCGTTTTGAAGCGCTTTGTCGTTCTCGTAACGACTCTTTAAGTTCGCCAAGGCGACTTCGTATGTTGATTTATTAGCTTTGAGCACGGTGCGTAAGGTCGTGATTTGCTCTCGTTTTACCGCCGCGAGTCGTTGAAGTTTTAGCACTTGATCTTGCAGCGATCCGTCGTCCGTGGGGTTGACGTCATTTACTTCGTGGTCTCCTGCGTTATGCGTGGGCACCTCGCGACGTTCACGCGAGATGTCCACGGTCTTTTCAACAGCTCTTCGTAGAAAGCGCACCTGGTCACGAACCGCTGTGATGAGTTTGTAACAAGCTAACGGGTCACCCGATTCGTCAGACTGATCGCCATTTTGGTCACCATCATCGTCCTTTCCGACCACTTTGTCAGCTACCGATTCGACATTTTTGTCGTCATCTTTTCCAGACGAGACATTTTTGACGTCTCCATTCATGACAGGTGAACTATTTCTAGGCCTACTAGCCTTGTAACGCGGTGAGAGAGTCTTTAGATGTTCAAGCACAAGTTGATTGGGAGTATCACCATTGGCAGTACAAACTTGCTGATACAACTTGGCCAAGTCTTCGCTGACCAGCTTCAATTCATCCTGTGTGCAGGTTAGACTGCCTTTAGCCTCGCCTGCAAGTGATGTCATAGATTGGACATCTTCGCGTAGTGTCCTAATAGTTTGATCAGATTCTTCTTCTTTTGTTTTCAGATTCAAGATATTTTCCTCCAACTCTTTAACGCGATTACAAAGAAAGTCCGCCTCCTCTGCTTTGCCTTGCAAGCCAGCGTTCTTTCCACGTACTTCATCTAATTCTACATGCAAGTTCTTAATAACCATTTGAGCTTTGGACTCCTTTTGATGATAATTCTTAACAATCTTTTTAAGTTCCTCTAATTCTTTGATTTGGTTATTCCACGTGAAAACATCATTCGAGACAGCTTGGTTTCCTCCTTGAATCTCTTTACGAAGTTTTTGAGAATCTTGAATGGTTGAGAATGCACTGAATTCTTCTTTGAGCTTAAGGACTTCCTTATTCCGTTGTGCAAGCGCGTTTGTAAGAGCAGCTTTTTCCGAGTTCAATTGTGCTAACTGATCCTCGAGATCTCGCAACTCGCACGACTGTAGTTCCTTCATGAGATCGTCCACCAATCCAGGTGCTGGTGATTTTGGCTCGACCGTGTCCGTTGCTTGATGGTATTCTTCTGTAATCTTCTTAACAAGTGGATGTTCATCATCAGACATGTCTTCATTTGAAAGTCCTTTACTTTCCATATCCCAAGTCTCTGCACTCGGCTGTTGTTTACGTTCTTGTATCTGTTTCTGTAACATGCCATTTCTTTCCCGTTGTTCTTTCAACGCATCCAATGTTTCGTTTAGCTGTTTTTCATATTCCTCAGTTTTACCTAAAAACATGACATACAGATACATCAAAAAAGAAATGTATCTATTTGAAAATCAATTTCATCATTGAAGTTATTTGTCTTTATTTGAGTTAGATAACATGCTTTCTATCAAATCATGCTCAAATACACATGAAATAAATTACCTGTAGCCATCTGTAGTTGCACTTTAATGACATCCATCTCATCATGAATAGTGTTATTCTCAACTTTCAAAGCCTCGTACTCAACCAATTTTGATTTTAATCCTGACAACTGTGACTGTAACGATGTATTCTCTTCTTCAAGATCTGCATATTCATGGTTGTGTCTTGTAACTCGCGTTTTGAGCTCACGTAAATCCCCTTTGACTCTCTTCAGCTCATCATGCTGTTTCTCAACTTCCTTAAGCAATCCACCATTCTGCTGAGAGAGCCTGTCTACTTCGCTCATTGCCCGACGCTCGCTTTTCTTTGCAAGTTTCAGATCAGTTTCAAGATCTGCAATCTTTGAGAGAAGTCCAGCCTCTCTTGTTTCGCTTTCTTTCACGAGATTCTCTTCCCGGGCATCACCAAAATGATTCCGTTTCAACTCCTCTGATTTCAGTTGTTCAAGAGCCTGGAAACGATGGATTTGAGCATGTAGTGATTTCAAAGTTTGAGAAAACATTAATAAAATACAGCCTTAGTTTAAATTTAAAAAATCCCTGAAAGCATATGTTGGCAGCTACTATTTCTAATTTTACTGTCTTCACCACATTTAATGCTGAAAGTACCCAGATGGTTTTGCTAACCATGCAAGAGTCTGTCTAAAGCAAGTGTAGTCCCCCCAACTGTTCTACACATCAGCATATTATATTGCAATTCAAACACATATTGTGCTCATTCAAACAGGGTAACTAAAACCTATCACGCTACAAAACGCATGCATGCAAACATACCTCATTAAAAACATCATTAACTAATGCTACACTAAACTATTTTGACCCATCTAAGTTTTGAATTCTGATCAGAAATCCCTTAAGGCAGGATTAGAGAGGAAATTGAGTTATTTAAAACACGCTCGTTAAGAACAAGCCCGATAAATAATGATATTGACAAATTATCGTGAGCTATTCAAACTTGTACATTTGGCTTTGCACTGTTGACATCTATGACAAATGAAATAATGAAATTTTCTCGTAAAATCATGCATAGATCTCGATATAGATAAAAGCCAATACTTTTGAAGCAATAGTACTGTAAAGCGGGAAAGCTAGCAATTTTATTTAAAGCTGAGGTATTTAAAGGTTTATAATATTCAGTAACTTTTTAAAAAGCTCTAACAAATGTGTCTAAAATGAACAATTCATTTAGGCTATATTGAGTGAAAGCTTTCTAACTTCTTTCTGCATAATTCTCACCTCTTTGGAGCTTTCAAGTTCAGCTTTGGTGTTCTCCAATAGCGTTTCCAAATCGTCATATTGTTCTTGTAACGTCCGCTTCTCATCCAAAACTGCCAAGCCATATTCGGCCGCACGTATTTTATCACAACTTGCCTGCTGTAATTCTTTGCTCAAACGGTCAATTTCTGCTTTAAAATACTCTGCGGATGTCATTATGTTTCTTTGAGGTTAGAATATCCAATGGTTGCCCTCGTAACGTTGAATGTTTTGAGTTACATTTTCACATTTTCCCAGTGAGGTTAACTGTTTACAATTCTCTTTGTACAAGAACAATTAGCGAGAATTTTTAATAAACACTCCCCCCTGCTTATAATCAATACTAATGAGTTACAGGGGGGTTGTAAATAATTTTTAAATTTTTTGTTTGTGGGACAATAGTGACAATAGCAAGCCATTATTTACAAAACACTCAAGTCGTTACTTGTAAAATGCATTGCCCAGGAATAGCTTCTCACTTCAATTTCCATAGAACTAAAATACTTGCTTTTTTCTTATTAAGAAAAATGATTTAGGGGGGGGGGGAGCAGGATTTTATTGAACCACATTTAAAGTCACAATTACACGTGTTTCATGTTTGTAGAGTCTAATGTAAACAATGATTTATTTTCTCGTAAAAATAGTAACCTACAGCAATGATATTTATCAAATGAATATGGCAAATAACTGAAACAAGTATAAAAAAGTTTAGATAATTTTACACGTTGTATTCGCGTGTTTTGTTATGTAAATTGGTCAGAAACCAAACTTTGCTAGCTTGACACGTGTGCTTCTGTTGCGCCCGTTTTTGTTTCCATAATTTGATTTGCAACAATACCGGTTGCTATTGAAAGTATATTTGCAATGTTTGGGTTAGTCTTCTACTCGTTTTTCGTCGTTTGTGCTTCTTTGGACCATGACTTTGAGGTAGATCATGAAAAAGACAAGCATGACCCAAGTTATAAATATAAAATGCGAGGTATTACATATTTAGGAATAAGTATTGGTATGTAATTTGCAACAGTGATAACTAACTAGCTTGTTTTGCACAGTTTACGCATTAATGTTTTACATATTAAGATGTAATGTGCCTACTGTCTCACTGCTAATAACAAATGCCAGGCAGTGTAACGGATCGAGAGAGACTTGATTGAGAGAAGTACCTGCAGGTACCTGTCCATAATGTATAACTTATTATTTAGACTCGTGGAAAGTGTACCTGGATAAAATCAACCAAAGTGTGTCCACTTATGAAGATTGCTCGAATGTGAACTGTGGTTGCTACAAAAAGGTCATCAGCACTGACTTGAAACTTTGGAAAGATAAAGGTGGAATTACGAAAGCTGACTTTGATAAAGCAAAAGAGGGAACCAGGGGGACGCATTACCAGATAATTAATCACAAATTGTATCGACAGGAAGATTGTATGTTTGAAGCTCGGTAGGATTAACCATTGGCAGATTCAGTTTTATTCTTTAATTGACTACGTAATTGTTAACAAATCAATTTAACCATTGAATTGGCAGATGCAATGGTGTGGAACATTTTATCTTGAAAATAATCAATAAATTACCTGACATGGAAATGATTATCAATGTTCATGATTATCCACAGGTATCAATTAGCATCTACATTACCCTTTTTGGTCAAAGTGTGTGACTCTGACTACTTCTAAATAGTTGGGACCACCATAAATGGCTAATCGCTGTATAGATCACCCAGTTGTGTTCATGTACTTCATTACGTATATCTTGTTTTTGTTTTTTTATGTTATGTAACTTTAGGTTTCATTGGCAAAGTTTAGATAAAAATAAGTAGACAAGAAAAAAAGTTACTAATCCTGTTAAGGCCTAAATAAGTTCTGTGCCTTCTTTATCAACTCATAGACCACGCAATGGATGGATCCGCTTCCTGTATTTTCGTTCAGCAAGGTAAGTGGCAAACGGAAAATAGATAGCATTATACCAAGGTATATCTATCCAGTCATTGCATTACAGTTCTATTCTATTGCTGTAGACTCAGTATCAATATGACATTATGTATCCAGCATGGACATTCTGGGAAGGAGGACCAGCAGTGTGGCCAATTTATCCCACTGGGTTAGGAAGATGGGATCTTATGAGAAAAGACCTAGAAATGTAAGGCACATACATTTATTTCACTATAATGTAATGGTTTTTAGTAATTATCAGTTTTAACAGAAAAGCAACAGAATTTCCTTGGGAGAAGAAAGAAATGAAAGCATTTTTTAGAGGATCAAGGTACATTTTGAGCGTAGACAACTTCTAAAGTTTTGTTTGTAGCATTATTTTGGAATCTCTGTATATTGTACTCATTATTAGGACTAGTAATGAAAGGGATCCCTTAGTGCTACTTTCCAGAAAAGAACCGCAGTTGGTAGATGCACAATACACAAAGAATCAAGCATGGAAGTCTGATGCAGTAAGTTATTTCACTTTACTTTTTCAGTTCTTTCCTTGAGTATCATTGTGTTTTCATTTAAATACAATCATGTTACACTTATCTTGTAGGATACATTAAATGCACCAGCTGCCAAAGAAATACCTTTGCAAGACCACTGTCCTTATAAGTAAGCTAAGTATTATCCAGTTTCTTGCTAAGGCAATGTTCTCTAGTTAGATCCTTGTCTTGCACACGCGCTTTAATTAAAACAATTAAAAAGCGTGAGCAAACAGATCACGACAATTGTGATCTAAAAGTGACGTATAAATTGTTCCAAGTTAGTTGCATTGATGAAGGTCCGGGCTAACAGACCGAAAGCTTTGCAATAATAAATACACATGGTGTATACCTCAAACGAATACTGATAACTATTACAACTAATCCTTCGCTTCCTTAGGTATTTGTTCAATTTTCGTGGCGTTGCAGCCAGTTTTCGCTACAAACATCTATTCCTATGTGGTTCTCTTGTTTTTCAAGTTGGAGACGAATGGCTGGAGTTTTTCTACTCTGCTTTGAAACCTTGGGTTCACTATATTCCAGTTAAAACTGATTTATCAAATGCAAGGTAATGAATGATTATTGGCATGAAACTTTTGACCTGGACATGAGCAGGTGAACTCGTCCAGAAGCTCATCTATAGTTTTGTTTAATTTTTTGCAGGGACTTAATCGAATTCGCTCGTGCAAATGATAAAATTGTTCATGAAATTGCAAAAAGGTTAATGTACAATTGAAGTGTTGTTAGTCCATAATTTTTTTAGTCTCAGTTATGCATCTATTAATGAAATTTTTACTGAGTGATATTTCCTATTTTCTCAATTTTAGAGGGGAAAAATTTATCTGGGATCATTTACGAATAGAAGATGTGGAGGCTTACTGGAAAAGATTACTGAAGAAATATTCTGAACTTACAAAATGGAAACCAGAATTAAACAAAAATTTTAAAAAGATCAAAATGAAATCTACTTGAAATAAACAGCAAATTATGTAGTGTAGAAGGTGTTGTTCAAATTTTTAAGAAAGACCGGGTCAAATTTCATGCTCAAGTTTGAATGATACTATATAATCAGTTATTTCATAGTATATATACATATAGATAGGTACAAGATGGCTACGTGCACATCCCTTAATTTCAATTGCACGACATTCTACACTGAATGGAAATTTGCCTTCAGTGAGGTAACCGTATATCTCAACACAGTCTAGTATGTTTAAAGCTGGTCCAAAAAGTTAAAGTGAACAATTGTACTTCATACGTGTCTGAGTATGCAAGTTTGTCATTTTCCATAGTGTCCTCTTTGTTTCATTTGTGTAGCTAGTACTTGCAGTAATTTCAAAATAAGGAACACAGAACACGCATTACAAGGCCAGCCTATTTAATTTTATGGATATGGTACTGTAGAATTCTTTTTGACTTTACAAAAGTTCTCTTGAAACAAGCATTTATATCTAGAAAGAACTGCAAAAACTCCTTTTGCAAAGTTTCCTTTTAATGTGTGTCTGATGTTGACATCTCATTGATAGTCGAAACTACGTATTATACCACATCTACAGCCACTTATCTTAAGCATTGGCAAGCCAAGGATGTTCCAAGCATTGTGCAGCTGTGGCCCGGTTCTCCTGAACATAGTCCAACATTGGTTGTAAAAATGAAGCCAGCTCTTCCGCTTCATCAATACTCCATTCATATTTTTCAACAAGCACGCTTTCAAGAGGCCTAGAGAAGAGAAAACCAATTAATTTGCATGATGTCATGTAGTGGCACATTCTTGGTTAGATGAATGTTTTGTAAGTATCTCCGAGAAATAGCCACACCATAACAAACTAAGTAGTGTAATGAGATGAATGTTTTGTAAGTCCCTCCAAGTGATAACCACTACATGACAAGAGATGAACGTTCACCTATAGTAAAATAATACTAACCATGGTCTCAATTCTGTTATGTGTCTTAACAGTCCTTTTCTGTTAAACATGTCTGTGGAATATTTTCCTCCTAATGCAATATGTTTTGGTATTCTTCCTAGCAGCTCAATAATGTGAGCAATATGATCTGCAAAGCAATTTCAATAATCAAAGATTTGCCTCGAACTGCACTGATATCTGTTAAGGACGAATATAATGATACCTTCATCCCTTGAATAATTATCACCCGAATGAGGCTCAAATAAATAATCTCCTGTTAGTAATTCGAATGTCTAGGATGAAACATAATGAGCCAAGTTATATTTCTGATAAGTTTAATTGTCAATGAAAGAATCTCATCAATCTGTAAATAAATGCATATCAATATACCATGCACGCTGTACTCCATATATCAGCTGGAGTACCGTACGTTGATCCGACTAAGACTTCGATACTTCGATATTGACGAGTTTGAATTTCGTCAGTAAAATGATGATCCTGAAACAATAACTGAACTGAGGAAAACTGGAATGCTTTACTCAATGCAGAAAGTTGATCTTACCACCCAGCATGCATTGCCTAGATCAGCAATTTTCACTCGGACTTCATCCTCGTTATGACTTCCTGGAAATAAGCATAAGTATTGGAGATATGGTTTTGGAGATAAGACCAAAGTACAACACACATGATTTCACACTCAACTTACCTGATAATTGCATTTCCATCGATTCAATTTCATTCCCACTCCCTTCGCTTACGTCTAACTTCTCGACAATCTGTACAGCCTCGTTAACGCTGACCTCAAGTTCTGAGGATTCGCCACTTCTGAAAAGTTACCCAAAAAAGTTCAATAGACTCAAACAAAACTTCTCATCATATGAAATGTTTCTTCAAACAAAAGAAAAAATACTTCAAGTCTTACCCAGTGCGTGGCTTTTTTTCCGGTGAAATATCCATCTGAATGCCATCTGTTGGACAATTTTCATCAGAGCAGTCGTTTCCAGTCTCTCCATTGGTCCATTGCATTTGTTCGTCGTTAACACACGCTTTACCTTCGGCCACTGTTTGGTCATTCCCATTGCAACAGTTTTCATCATTGTTGCCTTCCGTATTTACACTATTTACATTCTCACCATCTTCTGTTTTATCTGAAGAAAAATCTTGGATGTATCTTTTTGTTTATGTTCATATGCAAACTTGTGCACAGGGCTGACTTAATTGCCACTTAGTCAACGATGAGATGGTTCGGAAACTTGTCTAAGGTCTTTGTTCTGTACCTGTGCTGCCATTATTATTTACAGTTTTCTCTTCACACTGACATTCCACATTTTCCCCAGTCTCTAGACAACTTTTCTCTTCAGCTTCACTGCATGAATTTTGGCAGTGCTCAGAATTCGTTGTTGCGCCGTCGGTCAACGATCGGTCATGTTCTTCCTGTTCCTGCAAATATTTTTCCTGCTGTTTCTTGAGTCGTTTTTTCAATTTCTTTTTTTGATTCTTTGATAGTTTTTCCACGCTTTTTTGTTGTTGCTAAACAAAGAGCAACTCCTTTTAATTAAGCAAACTGAAGAACGTCAAACTTTCATTTCTCAAGCTTTCTAATGTATCCAACTTTACAAATATAAAGACATTTCTTCACCCAAAAAACACGTAGAAATTTTTAAACATCACAGCAACTCACTTGCATTATATGATCTGGTGCCGTTGAAACTGTAAATATGAAAAACACATACATCAAAAATACCACAAGGAAAAAACAAGCAACCATACTATATTACCAAAGGCTGATCAAGTCCTTGGTTTCCTATAATACATTTTGATTGCTTCTACTAAGATTGAAAGCCTAAAATTCTGTGAAAAACTTGTGCTTACTTATGTCAGCTGATAAATGTCCATTTATGTGTGCCATCTTTGCTTCATGAGCTATCTTCTGTATCTCTTTATTTGTTATACAATATAATATATTCTCTGGTTTTAAATCTGTATGAATGATTCCACATTTTGTATGAAGATAATCCAAACCTAGCAGAGTCTAGCAAAAAAGAAAGAAAACTATTTGCATGTACAATCCCTGACCTTGAATACTGGCATTTACAAAGATGACGGTTTTTCTTATGAAAATGCACAATCCCTGACCTTGATATAGACAGTTTAAATCTATATGAATATTGCAATTGGTATTAAATAATACAAATGTGTACAATCCTTGACCTTGATACTTAAATTCAAATGAAGACGACATTTTCGTGCAAGAACATATACTTCCATTCATCTTTAAATGACTTAAATTTTATAAATTTGTGCAATCGCTGAGACTATTTACCTGTTTAATAATTGACTTCACTTGTTGAACAGGAAGACCCTTGTAATTTGATTGGATGATTGGTTTTAATAAATTATAGCCTAAGACCTCAAAAACCATACATATATCTGCTAGCAGTTAAGAATAGAATATAACACATAATTAGTGGCCAAATACAGACCTTCACTCCCTTATAGGAGCGCGAAAGTTAATGTTTATGCGTTTTTAACCACATAGAAGACTGTTTTGCAAGTGTAAAAATAAAAAAACATCATTTTTCTATTTCTCTGTCAAGAGAATAACCCACATTGAAATGCCAAATTCGCTGTTTAAGGATACGTGTTCCATGAACTCCGACAATTTTAAAATCGTCCAACATTTGAACAACATGTCTGTGACCAGCATGGCTAGGATCTGCATTGTGGACCTAAAAGAGGAACAACATAACTCTTTTGATGATTCTGCTACAGTAGATTTTTTCAATGTTTCAGCATGTTTTCCATCTTGTCAATTTATTTTTTGAGAAAAAATTAATCTAAGAATGTAGCTAGCTTGTGAAATATTTTACCGTGAAAAATTCTGAAGTAAACTAATCGTGTTGCTAGATTTTACTTTTTTTGCTGAAAGAATTTGTATAATGGAAAACAGACTTTATGTTGTTGTGCCCACCTTCTCCAGCAGTTTCTTTTCATCTAGTGCAGTCTCAGTGTAGTGTGATGCACTTTTCACAATCTTGAGAGCAACATATCGCCTTTCCCTAAATTCATAGTGAGGTAAAGTTGAAGTCTGCTGCAGATAACATACTGGTTCATTGTTTTTAGGAGTATGTGCCAAAACAATATGAAATGTGTTTTTCAAGTGCAGTGTAAGGCTAGACAATAGAGATGAGAAAAGATAAGGTACACATACTTTAAATCCCAAGCTAGCCACACAGTTGAGAAATGACCCCAACCAAGTTTTCGTATCACGCTATATCTATTGTTAAAAAGATTACCAATTTTCACTGGGTGATATCCTCCTGTAATTGGCAAATAAACATAAATTAGACTATATTTTAGGCCACAAAAGTGTAATGAAACTCACAAAAAAACATTTTCCACCACAATATCACTGTAATATGTCATTAGGCTTATTCCATCGAGGCCAATATGATTCAGTTTCCTTATTGCCAGATATTAAATCAATATAAATAATTTGCAGGAAAATGTATAAGAATTAAGGTACATTGGGATGCATTTTCACTTTGATGGTTCATAGATTTATATTATATCTACTTTATACTCTAAATATTCTAAAATATTCTACTTTTTGTACAAATTCATGAAGGATAAGAAACTACAATTTGTTCACAACCCATTGTGACACTATTAGCTATTACCCTTCAGTACAACCCGCTTTAGTTAACCATAATTGACAGTATTGATAGTCGATACGAATACGATGTGCAGTGGAAACCGAAAATTAATGCAAGCTGGATGCCCCAAACAAAATTAAATTACTTTATTTGGGAATTCAATAGACTAATGCATTGAACAATACTTTATCATGTTGCTTCATTGTTTCGTGTATAATTTCACGTGCGATCGTTAATTCTAACGGTGTGCAATACGATGAATATAAATGTCTATATTGCATCTACTGCAAATGAAGTCGTCATTTAAACGTGTGTTAATCAAAAGAATGCTTGCAAAGTTAAGCTATAAAAACACTAAAAGATAAGCTCTATACGAGAAGTTAACAATGGCATGATCAGGAAGGACTAAAGTCTATAGAGTATTAAAATTTAAAAAATTTAAAAACCTTTTTTATAATCTTCAACATCCTCCTGTTCTTCTTCATCAGAAATGTCATCGTCTTCATTATCGCTGTCATATTTCGGTGGAGGGTTTTTTATTTGGCTGTAGGAATGTTTCAAAGAACCGTAGAGACTATAGAAAAGTCTACGCGAAGTTTCCAACCGAATATCAAATGCTTACCTTGGTTTTTTATCAACTTTTCCCGCGTCTCTTTTAAGTTGTTTACTTTTCGGCCCCTTCCCTCTCCGTTTTTTAGCTTGAATTGCCAAAACTTGACAAGAAAAACAAGAAAAGTTAGCAGCCATCATGAAAAATAAACACTTCTATTTCCAAAAGAGCTTAAGTATGAAAAGATCGCCTTTACCTTTACGATTCATATTAGAGCTCATATTTTATAAACAATTCTCTGCTGCGGTTGTTTGGCGTGTGAATGTAATTTTTTCGGGCAACAGTTTCGTTTCCACGCGACACGCGCGAACAGTTAGGAAATCGAGTTTCCACCTCATATGACGTACTTTCTAAAGAGCCCTGCTGAAATTTTTATTATAAATATTGAGAAGCAGAAGAAAATGGAAGTATTTACCAGAAAAATTATACTGGATTTTTTTGGCGAAATCCGAGAAGTGACCAAAATTTGCGACGTCTTTTCACGGATGATATTTAGGTACTAGTGTTGTTGATTTCGACATCGCAAAGGAACAGCAACGCCATTACGCAATACAAAGGCAGTGTGTCGCAATGTCTATGGAAGGTGATTTTGACGCACAAAGTTTGTCGGATGGCGAGCAAAACGACACGCATATGATAGATAACTCAAGAAAGAAGGGCAAGGCCGCTGCTAAAACTCCATTGCCAAAAGGATCTGATGAATATCTTCGAAAAAGGGCAAGAAATAACGAAGCAGTTCGCAAGAGTCGCGTCAAGTCGAAAAAGAAGATCGAGGAAACACAACTTCGCGTGAATATGCTGACGAAGGAAAATTCGGAACTGAAAACAAAGGTGACGCTTTTGAGTAAAGAATTAAACGTGCTTCGTTCTCTTTTCGCTAACGGTGGAATCACGATACCGGAGAATGTGACAGTTGAAAAAACGCTGGAAATTGACACCACTCCTGAACCTTGCTCGACTACCAGTGCCGCGTTGAAGTCCGAGCCAACTGATGACAATTGTGACATGTGATTTTTGGCTTGAAGTTTACTCATCCGCGCATTTTTTTAAATTGAGATCTGAAAGTCGAGTTACCCAGTAAGATTGGTTGGTCGAAATATGGTAAATATCTAGAAATAGACATGCTCCAGTGTTGATGCATTCGCAACCTGTGGTCTACTTGCTTTCGATGGTTGGAAGGGTTAAACCATGGTAGAAAGTAAATTGTTTCAGTCCCTAACTCAGGAAGTCAAGGCGCTTTTTTGTAGTATAGACATGACTTAGCAGAGCCTTGTTAGTTGTTGACTAGTCTAAGCTTTGATTTTCTGTTGGGAGTTTTTTGCAATTATGTTGGTTGAATATTTTTGAGGACAGAGTGATATATATTTTCAAAGATATGATGTTGTTTTCCTTTGGTACAAAGGAAGTCAACTCGAGAAACATTTTTGGTCAAAAACTTATTGGTCAAGTATTTGAAAAACATTGTACTGTAGTTTATTATTCGTGAAAGTTGGTCGTATTTTTATACAGTTGCAGCTGCATCACTTTGGTTGAAAATCAATCATCAGTTGCTTGTGCAGGGTAGGGGAGCTAGTCAGTATGTTATAAGTTTACTTGAATGACTGTTATTTACGAGAATATATTGTATCATAGAAAGATTTGAAGATTTGCTTTTGTTTTTAAGGCCTTGATATGAATTGGTATAATTTATGTATTTCTGTATACCTTGCCTTGCTATTAGTCCCTTCAAAGACCAGACAATTTTATGTACAACAAGGAGGTACTTGGATCTCTGAAGATTGCTCAGTGAATTCCATAGCAATTTACTAATTAACATACAATCAGTTCTTGTTACCAAAAAAAAAGTGTACAAAAGGTGTATAAAAGAAAGATAATCGAACTTCAGCGTATTATTTTACATTATTTACTCGACTTGTGAAAGAAATGAGTAACTACAAATTGGATAAGAAATACTAGTCAGAATTGGATATTTTAACCTATGTGCCCAGCTAAAGCAGTGCAAAAAAAGCAAAAAGCAATTAATCAAGAACGTGTCGTAGCTTGCATGTGGTTATATAACATGTTCATTAAAAATTGTTCCTGCTTAACAATAATAAAGCACACATGGGTAATTTAAAGCAGAATTCATCAATTTAGGTCATGAAGGAGTCAATTTTCAATGGTTTCAGACCCTATTCTCCCCAGTGAAATAATGTAATTCCTACTACCAATTTTTTATAGGACTTGTTTTTGCTAATTATTTCTCCATTTGACTTGAAAAACATCATTCAACAGCTAAGAGCCTGATCTTCATGAACATGCAAAAATTTCTTTTTCAAGCCCAGTAAATCAATGTACAATACTGTGCTGAAGTTTGAGTACCTTTATTTACACACTTTGTATAACATGCTTACATTAATCACAAGGTTCACAAACAAACATATTCTGGTCACTAGGTGACCCTATTACTAGTGTGAACTAGATTCTACACCAATGTATGTGTTACGAATATCAGATATCCTTTATACACATAATTTATAATATTCTCAATTAATTTATATTAATTCTGCATAATTATATTATCGAAAGCACTCTATCTCCAGGTTAATGTTTCTCATTTCTGTGTCTTCTGTGTAGCTTGGCAAAGTTCCCCATACCATAACTTCTGTTCCTTGATAAGTGAAATGGTAAAAATATATTATACGCGAGGAAATCTTCAGTATTGAACCCTGAATGGAATACCACCTTTTGAATCGAGTCTCTCTAATGAATATGTAGCATCAGAATGGAACATCCAAAAATGACCATTGTTACATGAGCCCAAGCATGTTGAACATGGTAAAATGACATGGTAACCAACAACACAGCCACTGTAAGAGAGACGTGGATAAAATTTACACACGTGATGAAAAAGAATTATAAAGCAGCAAGTAGAATTAAAATAATGAAGTTTGGGAAAGAACAGGGGGGGAATGATAGATCTAATTTACCATCCTGAGCAGGCAATGTCTTTTATTCGACAAAAGCAGCTCTTTGTTCTGTAGTCATGTCCTATTAACTGGATGGACCTAAATACGATAACTTATATATTAGTGACACGAAGTGAAGCTATTGTAGATAGATATTTGGCAAAAATGGCTTGTTTAACTTACTCTTCTGGGGGTAAGTCTGTCGAGTAAAGTTCTACTTTTGTGTCAGCCAACAAAATTGCTTTCATTCCTCGACTGCAAAGACATCGGTCACAGCATTTACAACGCAAATAAATGACGGTTTTATCTTGAAAACTTGGGTGCAAACTTCTCGACATTACGAGCTATGCTTTAGCAAACTTTTGACGCAGTTAATTAAGGTTAAAACAACAACGAAATGAACGTTTTTTCATGCCGTGCATTGAGGCAGAAAAATATGATTATTTAAATATTACATATTACATAAGTATTTATAAATTTCTCACAATCTGATTGGCTGTAGCTATGCAACCGGACACCAATCACCTTATTAGAGTTACTGGACTTTAAAAATCAGGAGAAATTTTTTGTGCGGGCTGCATCGAAAGTAGTACATAATTTGGAAAAAAAAATGGGAATCAAACTACTAGGATTTTGCAGCAACAGTTTAGATCTTTTCATGATACAACTTGTTTTGCTTTCTACACTACCTACCATTATCCAAGACGGTAAAAAAATTTGTAGATATTTGTGCAGGGATAAAGTGTTTTGAAAAGCGAATGTCTAGTGAAACTATTGACAGTCAAATTTTCTTTTTTGAAGTTCAAATAATACTTTGTTTAGATCTAAATTTGTTCAAAAACATGGTACATTAAGTACTCATTTTAACCTAGAATTACGGCATTATCTACAGCTCCCCTCCTGAAAGACATTA
>JAODVQ020317787.1:20745-31448 GCA_025400075.2 Phenganax stokvisi
TCATTTTAACCTAGAATTACGGCATTATCTACAGCTCCCCTCCTGAAAGACATTATTACTCATCAAACAATACATTGTAAAGACTTTACTTTCCGGGGGGGCAGTGGAGAATACTTCATTGAAGAAAATCACCATGCTTGAGTGTGCAAGTTTATGCATAAAATCAAAATATTTTCGTGAACCTACCCGTTTTCTGTGGTCTTTTTGAGTGCGGATTTTAAATTAAACATCCTTTCAATATGACAGAGTCTTTGTTTGCAAGAACGATTAAAATAGTGTCTGTAGTCACTGCTTATTGGTAAGTAAGGAGTTACAACTTTGACAATTCTGTTTTGACAAAATTATTTTTGCCCTTTGACGTGATTTACCTTTGATATTCCAACATTTTCCCACAGGATCATTTCCATTTCTATGGTCTTTTTAAACAAGTATCTTTTAAGTAGTCCAGACTTGAAGGTATTTTTATAATTTTTGCTCTTATTTCGCTAACGAACAATTTAATTCGACGTTGATTTTGCTTGGCATTGCGAATGTGCCACGTACAATTGCTTTGTCTGACAACTTGTAGTGACCTACTGCTGGGTTTTGATTTTTACGCTGTATCTTTTTAAAGTTTAGGTTCTATTTGAGGTTAAACTATTGTTTATTAATTGCGGGAAGATGCAAGGGTCTCTCCTTGACTAGAAAAATCATCAAGCCTGAGATAGTGTAGATTCACAAAGCAAGGCATGCTTAGGTGCATTGCACCTCATTGGGTTTGCAAGGGGTTTAACAAATTGTTTTATCAACTCATTAAGATACAAAAGTGTTTCTCTAATAAATAAATCTCCTGGCATTAGACGGAGTAGCATAACTATGGTTGTCGCTAATTGTTGATTAGACGAATTGGAAGTTCTCTTGTTGGCCCATTTATAAAGTGCGACTGCCTTTTAACAAATAGACAAACCATACAGAGAAGTAAACACAATATGTTTATTCTAGCTTGATGCGCCATTGTTTGTCACATGGTACCAATGTGTTGTGACTGTTGTCTGCATATATTTCCTGAGCTTTGTTGGCGATAAATTTCCAAATATTGAAAAATTTCCTGCATTTTCCATTGATCTCAAAGTTTCTAGACAAGTAAGACTTTTGAGTGCTTCCACTTTCAATTTTTAAATTTCCTTTAACTTCTGCAAATTTTTTATCTTTAATGCCCTAAACTGATATATTTTAATAGATTTTGTCGCTGTCCGTGGTCTTTGTTGGAATGATTACTTTCAATAATCTATGTCTCAAGAATCTTGGCGTCTCGTTTTATAATGTTGGTCGTTCGTTAACAACTGTTTTCAATGTGGTAAGTGGTACTCTTGCAACTTAACAGGTCAACAAAATTATATCCACCAATGTCTCTTCTTAGCAAAAATATTTTCTTAATTATATAGCTGTTTACATTTTTTGTTCTTGGTGTCAAAACTTCAGTCAAGGCCGTTCTTTGTTGTGCTGTTATAATCAGTGGATTCTTGTTAGGTATTGATCAAGAAGGCAACACTGGTGAGCTTTCGTATTCTGGAGTTATTTTTGGTATCTTAGCGAGCATGTGCGTATCCCTAAATGCCATTTTAACCAAACGAAACTTTGACATTGTTGACAATAATATATGGAGGCTGCAGTTATACAATAATTTTAATGCTGTTTTTTTGTTTTTGCCTCTAATGTTTATGATGGGTGAATTTCAAACGCTCTATAATTTCCCGATGATAAGCAGTGCGTATTTTTGGGGAGTGATGACTCTTTCTGGGTTCTTTGGGATTGCTATAGGTTACATTACGGGGCTACAAATTAGGGTGACGAGTCCGCTGACCCATAATATTAGTGGGACTGCAAAGGCTTGTGCACAGACAATATTAGCAGTGTCTGTATACCAAGAGGTGAAGACCCCCCTGTGGTGGCTAAGTAATGCATTTGTGATAGGGGGGTCAGGAATGTATTCGAAAGTCCGTCATGACGAAATGAGGGATAGTATGAATAAGTTACCAGTCTCCCAAACAAAGGAAAATGACCTCGACCCTCGGAGCCTTACTGAGGAGAAACAGTAATAATTGACTGAGATGATTAAATTAAGCTGTGAGTTTACCACAATGTGATTGGCTAACATAATAGCTACGTAATTTTTCTAACTTTATTTAAACCCTGTGATGTAATTACATTCATATGTGCCTCTATAATGACTTGTATCTTATCAACCATCTTCCCAACTATGCTTAGCGTCTGGTTCTTGAATTGTCATACATATTCGTGATAGTCATGTGACTATCACGTCGTACAATCCACTATTTCGAAGTATGAAATCATGAAATTTGTGACAATGAGAGTGCGGTCGCTTTACCAGCGCTTTGCAGCGAAGCGGACGAATTGTAACATTCCCTGCATTTATTAACTGGCTGCAGCACATGTTTAATAACCCCTGCTCCAACCGTGCGGGCAAAGTGGATGTGCGTTTTTGCGTCTCGGCAACGTCGTGTGCGTGCGCATGTGCAAACAGCTAATTGTATGACGTCATTAAGCGAAGAATGTTTCAATTAAAAGAAACGATAATGGCGCTTTAATAAACCGAACTGAACCTGATGTTGGAAAAGTTCGGAAACGCGGTGAAACGAGTTATAACTCGCCTTCTGAGCGAGTAAGAAAACTTAAAAGCAGTTTAGAACTGAAGTAGGATGGATAAGTGTGAAATAAGAAGATTTGAGGTGCCATGGCAGCAAACTTGTATGGAAATTTTGGCGCAACCAACTGTTGGAATAGATGATATGACGTTATTAGAGGAAGTAAATGACCATACTATTGCAGAGAATTTGAAAATGCGTTTAATGGTTGAGCAGATCTATGTAAGTTAACTTTTAGATTTTTGTTTAAGTTATGAATATTTGCTCGTGTGCACAACCAACAAGTTTCATCGTTAAAAGCTTGTCAAGGAAAACTTGTTCATTGTTCTCGCGAGCTAGTGAACTCGTCAAGAAACATTTCAAGGAAATTCTCGTCCGTTGTGTGCACAAGCAAGTGAACTTGTCAAGGCTATTTTCAAGGAAAACTTGTTCGTTGTATACAAGAGCAAGTGAACTCGTCAAGAAACTTCTCAAGTAAATCTCGTCCGTTGTAGCTACATACGAGCAAAGTCAGTGAACTCATCAAGAGAGTTGTTCGGGGAAACTTGTTTTATTTGCAGTTTTTGTAATGTTTTTTTTTTGTTCTTTTAGACATGTATTGGTCGAGTTTTGATTGCCGTGAATCCTTTCAAGAAATTAGTCATTTACGACAAAAAGTATGAATGTTTGTCTTAGTTTTAAACCGTAATTACGTAAACTTTTGTAACGTGAATAGAATTCATGAATGAAGACCTAAAGTTTGACGCTCTTGGTCCCGTTATTTGTGATGATCATTAAAGTCTCAGACCAGTTTAGCTAAAGTTGGCTTTTCATAAGTCGTTATTCACCATCGATGTCTTGCTCATTTCATTGACTGGTGATCATTATTGGTCATTGTCAACGGATCGAAAAACATCGCTGATGAGCTATGATGTGTGAAAACTGCTTGTGTAAACTTAACTTTAGGTTGTTTTTTTTTTCTTTTTTCAAGATATGTTTCTGCTTATCATCATTTTCTGGAAGCAAAACAATCCCATAAGAGGACAAATATGATCGAAAGTGGTGATGTCATCCGAAGCTCAACTGCTTTACTTGCTAATGACTTGTTTGGCGAGGAATACGAATACGAATTTCCAGACGACGAAGAGAGACTGGTTTGGACTACGTTTTTTTAACTTATGATGGATAGGTTTTCGAAAAATATTGAGAAAACAGAGTTTATAATGCCGTTTTCCTTTGCAGGCGCTATTTTGGCGCGGGTAAAATTCTTCTCTACCAGTTTAGTGTGTTACTTAAAATCTCTGTGGTTGGCTACATCAATTTTTCTTTCTGTTTAGTCCACTAGAGTTGATTTACCCCCGCATATTTATGCACTTACGGATAATATGTATCGAAATATGATGATTGAGAAAGAGAGCCAATGCGTAATTATCAGGTATAAGGATGAGATTAATAAGATTCTTTGTAGTTTAGCATGGCGAATTACAACAATGTCAGTATTCGTTTGAGGTCTACACCATGTATATTTATTATTGCAAAGCTTTCGGTCTGTTTGCTGATGCACTTCGTCTGTTGCACTGATGAAGGTCCGGGCAAACGGACCGAAGCTTTGCAATAATATATATACTTGGTGTATACCTCAAACGAATACTGATATTAAGGTTGAGATTGTCAGTTCTAAGTTTTTCTTCTGAGAGATCTAGTGAGAATCATCTCTTATTGTTTAGTGGGGAAAGTGGCGCCGGGAAGACGATCTCAGCGAAATACATTATGTCATATCTTTCTGAGATAGCCAGTGGGGGAACCCAAAAAATTGAGGTATTCAACTTGTTTTATCATCCATCATTATGAAGTTTCAATGTATGCAAAAAGTTTCAACTTTAACATGGGGAATTTTTTCTTTTCTTTGCTATCTAGGAAATTAAAAATATCATCATTCAGTCTAACCCTCTTTTGGAAGCGTTTGGAAACGCGAAAACATTGCGCAATAACAATTCAAGTCGTTTTGTAAGCAAAGTGTAGTTGTCCGTATAATGTTCAGTGTACATAGTTGTGGAAAAAACAGCTGTCAGCTCTTCTGCAGGAATGAAATCTGAGGCGCTGCTATGCTGGTGCAGTGATCTGATCTCTATACCTAGCATTGATTGAGTCTATATTAATTTTTCAGGGAAAATTTGTGGAAATCATATTTAATATGTCTGGGCAGCCGGATGGTGGAAAAATCTCCAATTTTCTTTTAGAAAAAGTAAGTACTTTACTATTTTAGTCTTGTGTCCTTATCAGATATTGCTGATCTGAATTGTTGTAATATTTTCTGTGTTTGTGTTGTAGTCACGTGTTGTATCCCTGAATCCTGGCGAGCGTAGCTACCACGTGTTCTATCAACTCCTTAGAGGATGTTCTGAAGAGCAGTTAGGTATGCACTTCTGATAACAGCCGGCTCCCCTTTTAAAATATTCTTATGTCAACTATACCGTGATGGTTAAGGAGCGTTTTTGTTCGCCATGCAATTACACGGCCGAAAACTGTTTTGGTAGTTGTATTCAAAATACGGTATAAAGGGAACTGGCTATTGGTCAAAAGAAGTGCTTTTCTCCAAACATGTCCTGCTAAACTGTTGAAGAAGAAGGCTTTGTACTGTGGAATCGTTTGCGTACATCAAGTAAAAGTCTGTGTTTTTTTTTATATTTTCATGCAGAAACTTTTGGTTTGGAAGTGTCGGACCCGGCAGAGTATTACTATTTGAACCGAACGGGAGTCTACGATGTCCCAGATGTGAATGATAATAAGGATTTTCAAGCTACTCTGGTATAGATATATCGTAATAAGTCATGAAGGATTTCAAAACTAAGGCCCGGTTCAAACGTTTGAACTTTTCATGTGCCGAATCGAATGCAAATGAGCCTAAACAAAGACATGTACTCATTTGCATTCGATTCGGCACATAAAAAGTTCGACATTTGAACCGGGCCTAATGCATGTTTTTTTTTTATTAAATGGTATTGCGCCCCAGTGCCTTAATTTGCTATTTCACTCTTTCTAACACGAGACGATTTTACTGGTAAAGAGGAGATATTTTCCACTGAATAAGTCCACAAAACTTTTTGTCTATTTCTGTTTTCAGCCCCGTTAACTGGCAATGCATCAGAATTTACTTATTGACGTTATACATTCACTTGTCGTTTAGAACGCAATGAATGTTGTTGGTTTATCTGAGGAAGTTCAAAGCGATGTTTTGGGAATAGTTTCTGCTATTTTGCATCTGGGAAATATTCAATTTATCGAAGAAGGCAATGCTGCTGTTGTGGAAAACCCAGCAGGTATATATGGTATATATCTATATATATATATATTTACTGAACTACAAGACAGAATTGAAACACTATTTCCTCTTGCCAGGTTTGGCTGTGCCTGCGCAATTACTTGGAGTGGAAAGCGATTCCCTAAAGGAAAAATTGATCAGGTAGGATACATTGAGGCTTAATGGATGCTTCAATTGGAAAATTTCTTTACCAACTGACGAAAAAACTTGTTTATTTTCCATGTAGCCGCTTGATGGAAGCTCGATGGGGAGGTGAAGTTGACATTATGATGATGACACTAGATGTTGAACAGGTTCAAATCAAATTTCTTTGTAACAAACGCAAAATGTAGATAAAGTTCTCAACAAAAATTTCTCGCAAAACTTTTTAATGTACCCTTTGCATAATAGACATAATTTTGAAGTAGATAAAAATGTTACAACAGCTAGAAAGAGCATCATCCTAGTGAAATTGCAAGATGTACTTGCAAAATATTGTCAAGTCTGGAAAGTAAAGCCGTGTGAGGTTTGCGAATTTTGGGTATTTTCATATTACTGGCGGAAATTGATATGCTTTTTTCGAGAAAGGATATTATTTTCGACCGCGTAAGAGAAAAATATACAAACATTACAAAATTTGCATTGCTGTACTTCAGCATTTTACAACGTTTGGCGGCGAAACTTTGCAATTTTACTAAATTCTTAATACTCTTTCCAGCTTTGGTAATGTGTATCCTATTTGTCTCAACTCTGATATTCTTCAATTAGTGTAAGATGTCGTGGGTCTTTATTTTCCAACATATCGTTCATTCACTCTATAGGCTAACGTTACACGCGACGCACTTGCCAAAGCTTTGTATGCTCAACTGTTTAACTTCCTTGTTGCGGTAAGAATGGAGTGCTTTACAATAGCAGAGATGACTTTATACATTAGCTGTAACTAACCATGCTATTTCAGAGGATCAACAGTGCTATGCATAAAGACAATATTGAACTTTGTATTGGTGTTTTGGATATCTATGGTTTTGAAATTTTCGAGGTAAAATGATCACCGTTACTTGGAAATACGAAAAGTATTCTTCAAATTGATGGGAAGTAATCTGGACATATATTTTATTCTGTTTTATTGTTCATTTCTTCCTTTTTAGACCAACGGTTTTGAACAGTTTTGTATCAATTTTGTCAATGAGAAACTCCAGCAGATTTTTGTGGAACTGACATTAAAAAGTGAACAGGTATAAGCAATCGTTAGCTATAGTTTATTAATTTTTGATGTTATTTTAACAAAAAGGACTTTGATTAAAAAGATTTTTATTTGTATGATTGTATTAGGAAGAATATAAGACAGAAGGAATTGAATGGACTCCGGTGAAATTTTTTGACAATAAAATGGTTTGCAATCTGATTGAAAGCAAGGTGTGTTAATTCTCTTTCTCTTTTTTGAAACTTTTGAATTGTTTACATTTGAGTCAGGGATTGTGCCTTAATATAGTTTATACATATATAAAAAGACGTATTACTATTCTTCTTCAAGTTATTCAAATATTATTGGCAATAATTACAATCCCTCACCTTGATTTAAAACTTTAAATGAGAATAATCCATACATTGAGTCATATCCTACCATTCATCATAAATTATCATTATAAATTATCATTATAAATTATCATTATAAATTATCATTATAAATTATCATGATAAATTATCATGATAAATTATCATGATAAATTATTATCATAAATTATCATATCATTCATTATTCAGAATCCTCCTGGGATAATGAGCATTTTAGATGATGTCTGTTTCACTGTTCACGCATCTGAGGGATCTGATAGGACACTTATGGAGGTAATGCTCACTATAGAATCACTAAAGGAACCAATTTGAATTAAAGTCTAAGGTTGCATATTTTTTTATATAGAAACTCAAAGCACTAGTTGGATCAGAAAGATCATACGCAAGATATTTCCATGGACTTTCGACTCATTTTGAAATCAATCATTATGCTGGAAAGGTATTTTAAAATATTTTTTACTAGTTTCTTGACGAGTTCGTTGGTTTCTAAGTTTTTATTCGGGCAAGTTTTCTTCAAATATGACTAGCTTTTTAATTTGAGCAAAAGGTTGTTTCTTTGTCTTATTCCACTTTTGGTTGTCTTTTCAGGTGCACTATGAAGCCGCGCATTTTGTTGAGAGAAATAAAGATTCGTTATTTGATGACATCGTTCAACTAATGCAGTCTAGTACCAAGTAATGTTGATAAATCTGTTTCGATTTGGCGTCAGAATTTTCAATTTTTGGACCCTAGTCAAAAAAGATTTAAAGTTTAACTTTGCATGCTATGACGAGTTCAAAACAACCAACAATTAGAATATATCATGATTTTTTTGTTTTGTTTTTCAGTGAGTTTATTCAAAGTCTCTTTGCTGATATGCCAACGACATCTGGCAGACGTGGTCGCTCATCCACCGGAAGTAGTACCATAAAGGTATTCACGTGATCTCTATGGAGACTGGAGCGATAACCTCGCCTGTTTTTGAACGTGTATTTTTGAAACAAACTTTTGTGGCTCTTCTTTTGTGTTTTCCAGTCGCAATGTCAAATTTTGATTGACCGTATAATGGCCTGTACTCCACATTATGTGCGATGTTTGAAACCCAGTGAAACGAAGGATCCTTTGGATTGGCATGATCAAAGGTGAGCTTATATACATATAGTAAGATTTAGCCAATATCTTTACTTGTATAAAAACCAATGCCAACCGATAATTTCAGAAAATATAATATAAAATTAAATGCGAATATTAGCATTCTGAAACCCAAGATATGAATTAAAAACAAGACGAGTATGAGTTTGTGATATTTCGATTTTATTGCAAAATCAGCGTTGAACAGATTAAAGTGGGTTGTGATTTGTATTGAAGCATATTGTTATATTTGTTTATTTCTTAGAATTCTTCCTCAAATTTCTTACCTTGGTCTACGTGAAAATATTAATGTGCGACGAGCCGGTTTTGCTTTCCGTAAATCATTTGAGAAAGTCATTGAAAAGTAAGCATTTTTGTCGAGATGCATGTGTACTTACAGTCGATGTCTGCATGGAGAGATTTTTATTCTTTTCCAGGTATGGCGTTATATTAGAAAAAGATGAATTGGCGTCTCTTTCTGGTAAGAAAGCCAGTATTTGCCAGGCTATCATGACAACCGCTCAGTTCCCGCCAGATATTTGGAAAATTGGAAAATCCAAAGTATTTATGAAGCACTCGGATATGGTAAGATACCGCCGGCCTTGACTTTTAATATATAATTGGACTTTAGTTCACCACACAGAACATTGATTGGGTGACGATCAAATGCAGCTATACACTTGCGTCATAACTGCATGCGGATCAGTATCTGGTACCCTCCATTACTGCTTTGCGAAATCTACTTTAATTATTCAAAACTCGCCTTGGTATCATTCGGGGAGACTGATGCCCGTTTACACTGTCCATTTTTGCTGCGAGTTTTCTACTCTTATATAGCGCATGTGATTGAGTAGATTGACTGACGAGTGCATTGACGAAATCGTCAGATCAAGTATATTCGCCATTTATTCACTCTATCACATCCTTCAATCGAAGAACAATCACTCGTGTGAACTCGTGTTTACATATCGGTACATCTGGCACTTTCAGACTGACGTTTACGGCGAACTGCTAACTGCTGATGGCATATTTCAAATCGCATTTGATAGTAATATCTGCAGTTTTCTAGATTGAAATTGCCAAACTACGCTTTCATTCATTGTATAGGTTCTCGTGACATCGAATAACTGATATAGTCGACTTTCAAATGCGATTTAAACTTTGCCATTTGTGGTAAGCGTTATGCCACAAACGTCAATTGTAAGGTCTCTACGTCCCACATAAAAGCTTCATCGAAGTTTTCTTTTCAAGATTACCAAACTGGAGCACTTGCGTAACGAGGCATTGTATTCTTTTGTTGTTGTCTTGCAAAGTTTGGTCCGCGGCTTTCTAGCGAGAACATATTATAAGAAACTGTTAGAAAAGAAAAGGCGGGAGGAGGAGGAACGGAAACGGATTGAAGAAGAGAAGCGACGCGCTGAAGAGGAAAAGCGGCGAAAAGAAGAGGAGGAACGAAAACGAGTGGAAGAAGAAGCACGAAAGCGAGCGGAAGAAGAAAAAAGGCTGGCAGAACAGAAGAAACAGGCAGAAAAGGAGAAACAGCTTGCAGAAGAGGATGGACAACGGTTAGCGGAAGAGGAGAACCGAGGAGGTGAACAAGGTACGACACTGAAGACTCCAGAGGATCAAATGCAACGAGATCAACAGCAACCGCAACAGACTGTTGGGAATGTGAATAACGTTCAGCAGTTTGATGCGCAGACATACGACGATCCTAGCGATTATATGGTGTATCAGCAACAATATGACGAACCTTTGAATCAAAATATCGTCCAGAAAAAACCGTCCATGTTCTCTCTGAATCTCGAGTTTGGAAAGTGTGGAGGAAAAGTTTCTTGTAAAGGTAAGAGTTGTCTTTTGAGGTAACACAGTCAAGGATTGTACATATTTATAATACTGCATGTATATGCGTAATTTGAAGAACAGTAGTAATATATCTTATTAATGGACCTTTAACCTTATAGACCAAATTTCAAAAAATTTTCAAGTAGGAAAATCTTTTACCACAGCCCGAAAGAGCATCCTGAATATAGTAAACCTGCCAAGTTTGGGTGCGAAATGTTGTAAAATAAAGAAAATATAGCCGTGCAAAG
>JAODVQ020317788.1:0-12070 GCA_025400075.2 Phenganax stokvisi
TCTCTCTCTCTCTCTCTCTCTCTCTCTCTCTCTCTCTCTCTCTCTCTCTCTCTTGGTCAGCCAAACCTGTGAAAACTCTATCTTCTGTTCAGAGAATGTCTTGTTGAGTAGGTCACTGATAGTGTGTAGAAGGATAGTAGGATCAGGCTCTGTAAACAACTGTACAAAGAACTCCTGCTCCACCCCCTGTGGTCTCCTGGAAACCACACCCACTAATTCCATGGTAATTAATTACAGGGACTAACTCACTGTATTGATATGAAAGGTTTTGCTGATAGAGCATGTTTGAACAGTATATTCAGAAACTCCTCAGGGTCTGTAGTACAATAATACTATAGTGTAGTAGTAGTGAGTGTAGTAGGGACCTTTTTCATCTTGTCTTAGACCAGCAATCTTCCCTAAACTGTCCAGTTCTTCTCTTAATTCTAATACTGGCTCACAGCGAACAATTCCATTCCTTTATCAATACTTCATTGTTAATCATTATCTATAAATAGAGGGTCTTACTTTCTGAGAGGATTAATGATCTTTGTTAATAGAATGTTACGTATTTTATCACCTACAGACCCCTCATTACCATGGTTCCCCTGCTTAGAGGCCTGCCTGGGGGTTAATAGATTGTCAAATTGAGAGCTAAGAGCAAAGAGACCAAATAGAGTGGCATCAATATAACATGAGTTATGTTCTCCTTGTATTCCACTGTATTCTCTATTACAATAGACAGTGTGTTTTGGTATATTCACTTTTCCTTCTACTGTCTCCTGCTCTACCTCTGATAAAGCTAGTTATATGGAGTGAGGGAAATATAGCATTATTATAAAGCTTTTAATGACTCACGGTCAGAGGGTTCAAAGGTCAAGAATCTAGAATCAGGTGTTAGTTGTTCAACAGGAGTAAAGACAGAGTGGCCAGGAATACAGGGGAAGAGAGGATGATTAGATCCTTCTGGAGTCCCATCTCCTCCTTTACTACTATAACTCTCCTGGTAAGAGAGATATAGTGAGATGAGTGGGAGATGATGTATATACCAGTTCAACTCCAGCAGTTTCCTGACCAGCCATTTCTCCTACCCATTTCACAACTCCAAATCCATATCCTTTCACTTCTACCATTGTACCTGCTTCAAATAACTGACTAGGTCTCCTAGTAGATGATTGGTCAGTATCCTCTTTCTCTGATCCTTTAACATCTGTATCTATATCTGTTTGACTGTGTCCTTTATCTTCTTCCTTCTGACAGCCATCTTCATCTTCATCAGTAGGAACAGTTTGGCTGTCTTCCATCTTCACACTGCAATCTTTCTTCTCTTCCTCTTCCTCAAGTGGAGAGTCTACGATTTTACCATGCTCATTTTGATCCAACAGCTGCCATGATTTATCCAGAGGAGAGAATCTCTCACCTTGCTGCACCACCCGTACACCAACACCAGGCCCCCCTCCTTCTACATCTCCCATGGCGGCGCTTTCTCTCTAGCTCTCAATGCAAATGGTGCAAAACGAGCTCCGCCCTCCGACTCGCGCATGCGCATACACGGTCACGGAAAGTTACGCATGCGCAATAATGATCTAATTGAACGACAAACGAAAAATTGAAACAAAAGAGTATACACATCAAATGTGTGTTATAAAACGCCCCAAAACACGGGTCAGGTGAGTATCAGCCATACATTCCATAGTCAGGTTGTATGTAGACACACATGTATACATCTTGAGTGAACCTGCGGACTAGTTCAGGTAGTTCTCTGGGAGCAGCAGCCATCAGTCTCTCCTGGTCTCCTTCATACACCCACTGGTTCAGTAGCTCTGTACACTCCACTCCTCTGGGGATATTGTACTGGTCATCTAATACAGAGAGACCTCATGAATATTCATGAGACAGATGAGGCGTACTCACAGACACGATCAGCCATACTGTCAAAGAAGATCCATCTTCCCTCACTGTCTCGAGAGAAACACACATAGTGACTGGTCTCTATACATAACACTGATAATAACTCCAACTCCACTGCATCTCCATCTTCTGCCACATGTGGAGCTGGCTGATGTAATGGTTCATGACTATTGCGTGTTGGGTGTTTGTGAACACGACCACTGCACGTGATGCAGAAGAAGACCTCATTTGGTTTGAAATCACTTGATCTGCCACACTCTGGACAACTGAGTTGTGCTTGATCTCCACATAAGAAACAGAATTTGATATCATCAGTACTGGGAGGATTGGAGCCATACACCAGGCGACTGGCATTAAATCTAATTTCAGGAATAATTCTTTTGTATGTTTGGAACTCCTTCCCAAATCTTGGAACCTGAACCAACAGCTTTGATGGTACCTGTACATAGATTGCATACACAATATGAAAAGCACTAAGTGCAACCCTCAGTGCAGATAGTAGATATACATTTGGGATTAGCTTATGCTGCTCTCAAAATAGTGATTTAGCTACGCAGCCTAAGAGCAACACAAGAACCATGTCTTTTGCTATTACAAAATATTTTCATGCTTCACTGAATTGAGCTTGTGTAGGCACTGTGAGGTCAAGTGTCTCATAGAGGTAAAAAAGAAAAAAACAGACATCGGGAATCTCACTCCTGGGCCAAGTATGCTGATTCATATAAATCAATTTTAGCACAAAATGCTTCTAGAAGTGTGTTGTTTGATTAGATAGATAGTAGATGGACGGACACACAACAAAGAACGAGTACCATAACCCTCGCGCATGCGTAACGAGGGTTATTACCAATGATTGCTTACTTCAACAAATGAAATATGTTGTTCTGTAAACATCTTAGTCATGAGATTGTGAATTGTAGGAATTTTGATAGAGGCATCAAATTCTACAAACAACTGAACAAAGAACTCTGGTTCAGTTCCAGAAGGTCGTCTAAAGATAGAGAGATAAAAGAAAGAGATAGATATAAGGTAAGGTCATGTGACTAATGCTAAAACTGGTCTCACATGATTTGAATGAAAGGGTCCACATGTAGTGTATGTTTGAATAGCATATTAAGAAACTCCTCTGGATCTGTAGTGAGATATAGAGTCATATCTCTCTCTCCTCTCACTGACTGACCTTTCTCTGCTGTGTTGACTTTCTCCATCTTTCCCAGTTCCTCTAGTTTATTCCTTAATGTCATCACTGACTCATGTTTCACTGCTCCATATCTGATAGAATATTTCACAGTAGACACAGAGAGAGAGTGGTTCACTGACTTTCTGAGAGGATTAACTATTCCTTTCCACAGCATAGAGCCAATCTCTTTCTGTACAAACAGGCTCTGATCAACAGTAGCCAGTGACAGAAGAGGAGCGGTTTTCTGGTCCAGGAAGAGAGAGTCAAACACATCACTGAGAGCAAACAGACCGAAGATAGTGGCATCAAGATAACATGAATTCTGATGTCCTTGAATTCCTTTCCCATCTCCAAAATATTTGAATATCTGGTCTGGGTGCATGTTCTGGTCCTGATCTTCACTGTCTTCCAGGTGACCCAGTGCTATTGTTAATTTTTAAGTTCATTCTATACTAAAATGTGTATACACTTACGATTTGTAAAATTGGCTTGATTTCCAGCTTGTGAGGACATAGCTGACTGCTGTCCGGGTTGAGTAAAACGAGGATCAGGTCTGAGTGAGGTGACAGGACAGAAGAAGGCTGTTCCTGGAGTACAGTTGAAATATCTTTGGTCTCCCCACCCTCCATCTCCACATCCCTCCATTGGAGCATCCTAATATCAGAGGATTAGGGAATAACATTCATGACATTATTACCTACTCACTAGTTCTACTCCAGCAATGTTTCCCTGAATCCCAGGAAGAGTTCCCGTCCATCTTATCACTCCATGACGATTATGATCTTGAATCAGCTCTACACGAGACCCAACTACTAGAGGAGGAGGAGGAGTTTCATTAGGATAACCAGCATATGCCAAGTGTTGACCACTGAAATTAGGATCAGTGTGGTGTTGTCCAGCAGACCAATCACCAGCAGATCCACAAGCTCCAGCTACAGTGGAGTGATGATGATGAGCCTGAGAGACAGGAACCTGGGACTGGTTGGAGTAATACTGCTGCTGCTGCTGCTGCTGCTGCTGCTGCTGAGGACGATATCCAGATGGCTGGTTGGCGAGGGGCTGATCAGCAGGGATGGCAGGAGGGTGGGTAGCAGGAGTAACTGGTGGTCGTCCAGTGTTGTTAGGATCACTGACTGTATCATAAATATGATCAGAACATCCCTGTCTGGATGAATTATTCTGGCTTCTCTGCTGGTCTTTTATCTGTTCCAATATACGTTGCTGATCACGAACCAGACTCTGATTCGGTGATATATTCAATGCCTTTCTAACATCACTCTCCTGGCTCTCTCTCTTAATTTTCTCCATTAATTCTGATTGATCTTTCACCAGTTTGGTGTGGCTGTCAGCTCCCATCTGCTCAGCAAACTTCTGTTGATCTTCAACATTCAGTGGACCTTCTGGTTGAGATTGTTGAGAAGCTGGAGCCACTGGCTTGTTCTGACTACTAGTGACCTGAGAGCCATGATGACTACCTGCTGCAGGTTGTTGCTGTGGTCTAGGAGGTCTAGTAGGAGGTGTAGGAGATGAATTCTGGGATTCCTTTTGAGCCTGGCCTCCTAAAAAGTCCGCCTCAGGCATCACCTCCTCTTCTCTCATGAAGAGATGACTTTTCTTCTTCCCCACTGGGAAATAGTGATGTTTGGCTGGTAGGCAAGACTCCATATCTGTCCCATATATCTTGATATCCTACAAAGAAAAGTCATTTAATGTTCATTCTCTTTTCAATGTTTCTCACTTACAGTTTCAATACCAACAGCAGGTACAGAGAATTCCTGTTTCTTCTCATTCTGTTGTGAGTACCTCCCAACCCACCTCACTGTACCACCTACTGGACTCCCATCTTCTTTGAACGCCACCACTCTATCTCCCTCTTTAAATCGATATTTCCTCTCCTTGTTTCTAGAACGAAGCTCTCTGCTCTGAGGAGGCTGTCTGGTCTGAGGAGGAGATGGTCGTGGTGGGGCCTGGTATCCAGGAGGAACCTCTGATAGTTTGTCTAGTGAGACAAACATTCCATTGCTATCCTTGCAGTGAAAATAACGTTCTCCATTTATTGACCCATTAGATGTTCCCTGTCCATAGTAGTGAGGGTCCTATAGTTGGCAGCATACACTGATATTACACATAACAAAATGAAAACACTGAAGTGCAAACCCTCAGTGCAGATGAGATGTAAGATGCAGTGATATGAACCACAGTTGGTACACATACTATGGGCTAGAGTAGATCTCTGTTGCATTGCACAAGCACATAAACTGAACAGTATTTAGTATTTATGTGTTTAAAATTACAATTCAAAGCCAGGATAGAGAGAATAGTTTATTCCCAGATCCAAAAGGGGGAAAAGTTCTGGTTAATGATTTCTTAGTTGAGCTAAGTTAGACAATCTCACTTTCGCGATCCCCAATCACCTTATTTTCATTAAAATTCACAAAAACACCATGGATCACTATTTCTCAAAGCTATACCATCTAGGACACGGCATGCTTTCATGTGCATAAATGTCGTGTTAAAAACATTTTGTCACCAGTTTTTAGTACTTACTGTAATTTCAACTCCAAATTTAATTCCTTTCTCTCCTCTGATTGGACCAACATAACGAATGACAGCAGTTGTTTTCGGAGTGGCAGCATTGTCAGTAGCCTGCTTGTGCTTGAGAGACACAGACACTGCATCATTTACTTTGAGAGATGTCCCCCACTCATGTTTGCCCAGTACAAAGAGTCGATATCGTTCTCCGCGTGACTCAACACCAAGTATTAGGAGGAGTTGGGTTCCAAATAAGGGAGCAACATCACTATCATTGATGTCATCATAGAAAGTAGCTGGATGGTTAGTATAGACTGTTTGATGGTTGTGAGGTGGTCCTGATTTGGAGTTCTTATCAGGTATCCTGATTGCCAGCTCTCCTCTCAGAATGTTACAATCAGAACTGCCAAACAATGCTCCTACAACCATATTTGATATCTTCTCTCCGTTTTTATCCTTGAGTAAGATAAACACCTCCTTGTGCTCCTATTAGAAACACACATACGCACACGTAAAGCCTAGCCATACAATTACCAAACCTCCATTTTCCAAAAGCGCTGAATCTTCTTGACTACAGCTTCTTTTGCTGCGCCTACTGTATTGGAGGGCAGTTCTTTGGCAAAGTAATAGAACGCGTCTGGTTCCAAGAAAGCTCCGTCCAGTTTCTCGCCCTGCGCCGAAGGCTTCCCTTCTCAAAAATATCAAATTTACTTCGGGTAGTTAAAATTTTCGGTTATGGCTCCCGTTTTGGCGTTGTTCGCGGTGCTGTGTCGCTGTGTACTGATATGGCTGGGTTCTGAAGAATGGCTGTCTAAGAGAATAGAGATTAGTTCTCCTGTCAACTCATGGACCAGAGGTAGGCACCGCCGCCGCTTTTGGCTTGGAATATATCACGTGACATGCACGTGATCACTACAGTTCAAGAGGGCCTAGCTCTGGTTTCCTCAAACAATACACCATACAGTGGAGATATATTCCATGAGGTCAGTAATATCTTGCATTAGTATTATCTCCTGATTACGGTGCTCACTCCTCTTATTAGCAACCTCTAGTATTGGTGGTGTTCCAATGGTTGAACAGTCTTGGAGGATGGGCTCCTGGAATCTTCTTTATTGTTAGTCACACCTCCTCTTATATACCTCTTACCCATCCTCTTCTTACCTCTCTCCTCTGATACAGGGTATTGATATAGTGATAGCCGTGTGTTTGGCTGGTATTACTAGACTTCACATAAAGAACCAGGTCAGACTGTCCTCCATGATTACCTCTCCCTACCCTCTGTCTCTCTCTCTCTCTCTCTCTTCTCAGTTACAGAGACAGACTAGAGAGAAGAAATGCTATGGAAAAGGAGTAACTGAAATACTTGTTAAGAATGACCCAACACTACCTGCCTTCGTAGCTCTTGTGTTAGTATTAGTTACTCCAACTCACTCACCGCCATCACCTCTTCCTCTTCCTCCAGCTATCTGCTGCAGCCATTCACTATATTATCCTGTGCAGGACACTCTACTATATCTCTCACTACCCTCTCTATATCTCTAGCTATATATCTTCAACTGAAAGGTTAGACCCTCCCCCTACTCTTCCACCTCATTGAAAGTTGGACATTTTATGCATTCTAATGCTATGTGTATATTGTAATGATGATATTAGATATGACAGTGATGTCATCTCTTTGTCTGGGAGTCAGTGTGTATCTCTCTCTCTATCCTGCAATGTTACTCTGTCCTCTGGTCATCATGTCACACAAGGTCTATAACACCTCCTCCATTACTGTATTATTGTGGTGTCTCTATAGAGGAGAGGTTTGTTGGGGTCAATGTTATATGTAGTATTGACATTGCTATGGACTGGTCTGTTGTTCTATGTATCACATCATCTGACTGGTTCATGGGACTTTTTCTCTGCTACTCATGGAGTCATGTGAGTCTCTCTCCTCTCCTCCTCACACTCCTCACTCCTCCACCTCTCCCCCAGTCTCACAGTCCCCGATCTCACACCAAATGTTGGTCTGTTCTGGTATTTCTTCACCGAGGCATTCGAACACTTCAGAGTCTTCTTTCTCTGTGTATTTCAGATCAATGCATTTCTCTATGTCCTTCCTCTCTCTGTTAGCTTCAGGTCAGTAACCATACCTCCTTAATTTACTAATTGAACCTCTTTTAAGAATAACCTCTCTATTAAGAAACACATTATGGTCTTTAAATGATGCAGTAGTAATAACGAGGATGTACTGTATATTATGCCACTTTGTAACACTTGTAATTGTATAATACAATTTAAACGTCTGAAGTGTGTCTATGAAAATGCCAGTATATCAGAGTATAAAGGGGTCTCCTGGTCTTATTGTAGTACTTTTATCACTGGAGTGTTTTACTCCACTATTTGGAGTATTGGGAGTGTTATTTTCCTCCAGTGATCACCCAGTGTTCCTGACCTATATCCTTTTGTCTTTGATGTCTCTGTTCAAGTCTTATCCAACAGTAGCAGACCTGGCTCTCCCTCTCTCTCTCCTCCCTCTCTGGTCTCATACATTCAGATGTCAGTCTCTCTCTCTCCCTATCCTCCATGATAATATATTGATTACTATAGATCTGAGGTATACTCTGGTAGTGTTATGTATGTTCCTTATCACCATGGTACTATGTCCTGTCTTCTGGTATCTCTGGATTCATGCTGGCTCTGCTAATGCCAACTTCTTCTTTGCCACTACTCTGGCCTATTCTCTGGCTCAGGTTAACTTCCCTCAATACCATCTTATTGTATTAGAGAGCTATTGTTCTGTATATAGGTATTTCTGGTGTCAGATGTGATGTACTCATTCCTGGTTCACAGATATGATATTATTCATGGACTGCCTAGAGTAGATTCTAACGGACATTCCATAGCACTAGTGCTTAGATAAGAATTTAATTTGTTTTGTGGGTGTGGTGACTCAACACCAAGTTTTTGTTGTTTGTGGGATATCAGAAAGATTTGGGCCTTGCTCGAGACCATAGTGTTGTAAACAGAATGGAGGTCAGTGTGATGCTGTAGCACTAATAGTATCTTGACATGCTAATAGCAGGAACATAAGGAGGTGTTTATCCTACTAAAAGATATAGGTGGAAAAAAGATATCAAGTAAGGGTGTAGGGGCATTATTTGCCAGTCCAGAATGTAATATTCTGAGAGGAGAGCTAGCAATCAGGATACCAGCGAAACAGTCAAAATCAGGACCACCTCACAACCATCAAACAGTCTATACTAACCATCCAGCTACTTTCTATGATGACATCAATGATAGTGATGTTGCTCCCTTATTTGGAACCCAACTCCTCCTAATACTTGGCGTGGAGTCACGCGATGAACGATATCGGCTTTTTGTCGTTGGCAAACATGAGTGGGGGACATCTCTGAAGGTGAATGATGCAGTGTCTGTGTCTCTCCATCACAAGCAGGCTACTGAATTTTTTTCTGCTCCAAAAGCAACTGCTGTTATTCATTACATTGGTCTAATCAGAGGAGAGAAAGGAATTAAATTTGGAGTTGAGATCACAGTAAGTAATACTGTATTGAGTAATAGTCTGTATAAAAACTATCATCTAACTACAGGACCCTCACTACTATGGTCAGGGAACATCAAATGGGTCAATAAATGGAGAACATTATTTTCACTGTAAGGATGGCAATGGAATGTTTGTCTCACTAGACAAACTCTCAGAAGTTCCTCATGGATATCAGGCCCCACCACGACCATCTCCTTCTCGGGCCAGAAAGCCTCCAGAGCTTCGTACTAGAAATGGCCAGGCTCAACAAGAAGTCAGACCATCCCAAAATTCATCATCTCCCATACCTCCTACTAGACCTCCTAGATCACATCAGCCTGTTGTAGCAGGTAGTCATCATGGATCTCAGATCTCTAGTAATAGGAACAAGCCACAAGTTCCAGCTTCTCAGCAATCTCCTCCATTTACCTAGGTCATTATGCAGCCTATGCCGGTCATCCTGATGCACATCCTCCTCAACTTGTAGTTGGGTCTTGTGTAGAGCTAATTCTAGATCACAATAAGCATGGAGTGATAAGATGGATTGGCTCTCTTCCTGGAATCCAGGGAAACATTGCTGGAGTTGAACTAGTGAGTTATACTAGCTAGTGTTGTGATCTTGAATTATATTTAATTGTGATTAGGAACATCCAATGGATGGATGTGGAGATGGAGGGTGGGGAGACCAAAGATATTTCACTTGCAATCCAGGAACAGCCTTCTTCTGTCCTGTCACCTCTCTAAGACCTGATTCTCGTTTTATAGATCCCAATCTCAGCAGTTAGTGTTCAATTGATAAAATGTGTAAATGTTAGCTAACCTTATTCTACACAGGCAATCCAGTACAGAGATACAGGCAGAGTAAAGGAGTACCAATAGAAAGGTCTATCAAAGATGCTGGTCTACTGGTTACTGATCTCCAGGAGACTGGGAGAGAGCTTGGTACTGGGTCTTATGGTGCTGTAGTAGAGGTTACTGTCAGAGGAAAGCAATGTGCTGCTAAAAAGCTACATGGAGTGTTCACTGCTAATGATGTGCCTGTGAGGGAGAAGTCAGCCATGGCTGAGCGGTTTGAGACAGAGTGTCGAAGAGTTCTCTATATAAAGCACACCAACATCATAGAGATGATAGGAATTCATTTTGACCCAGTCACTAACTACCCTACTCTAGTCATGGAGCTAATGGACACATCTCTTCGCAAGTACCTCAAGAACAATCCTGAATCCTCTGTCCCTCTCTTTACCAAGTATACCATTCTACATGATGTAGCCAGTGGTCTACTATATCTCCACACCCTCCCCTCTCCTCTGGGTCCCATAGTCCACAGAGACCTGACTGCTAATAATATCCTGTTAGCTCTGGGGAGTTGGGTGGTGGCTAAGATTGCTGATCTAGGTCAGGCTAAGATTGATTCAGCCCATGCCACTAAGAAGCAGTCACTGAGCCAGGTACCAGGGAATGATGATCATATGCCTCCTGAGGCCTGGCTGGATAATCCAGTCTATGATACCTCTCTAGACATCTTCTCATTTGGAGTAGTCATACTCCATACCTTCACTCATCAGTGGCCTAAACCATTGGCCAAGTTCAAATCAGCAATGGTGGTTCGAACAGAGGTGGAGAGAAGACAGCCACTGCTGGATAAGATCTCTAGTAATTCTCTCAAATCACTAGTTGTTCAGTGTCTTGAACAGGAACCAGGGGATCGACCAGACACTAGTGATGTTTTTCATGCTCTTGAATATTGTAAAAATCGTAAGTAATACCATACTGCTCCACTTGATGTCATTCACCTCATACAGCTATGTGTGATGTATTACAATGGGAGGAACAGGACCAGAACATACAACCTGACCAGATAACCAAATATGTGGGAAATGAGAGAGGAATACAAGGACATCAGAATTCATGTTATCTTGATGCCACCGTTTTTGGCCTGTTTGCTCTCAGTGATGTGTTTGACTCTCTCTACCTTTCAACATGTGACACTCAGTTAAAAGAAGAAATTAGAATGTTGCTTTGGAAGGGCATTATCAATCCACTCAGGAAGTAAGATTGTCTTGTTTTGTTCCCTCCCAGTCTGTAATACCTGGTCACTAGGAATGGAGCAGTGAAACATGAGTCAGTGATGACATTGAGGAATAAACTGGAGGAACTAGGGAAGATGGAGAAAGTCAACACAGCAGAGGAAGGTCAGTCAGAGAGGAGAGAGAGATGTGACTCTATATCTCACTACAGATCCAGAAGAGTTTCTTAATATGCTATTCAAACACACACTACATGTGGACCCTTTCATTCAAATCATGTGAGACCAGTAGTAAAAGTAGTCTACTATATATATCTTTCTCTTTACTATCTCTCTATGTTTAGACGACCTTCTGGAACAGAACCAGAGTTCTTTGTTCAGTTATTTGTAGAATTTGATGCCTCTATCAAAATCCCTACAATTCATAATCTCATGACAAAGATGTTTACAGAACAACATATTTCACTTGCTGAAGTAAGCAATAATATATTTGTTTAGTGTATTGTGGATGTATTACAGTATGTATGTACAGGTACCATCAAAGCTGTTGGTTCAGGTTCCAAGATTTGGGAAGCAGTTCCAAACCTACAAGAGAATCATTCCTGGAATAAAATTTGACACAACTCCTCTTCTTTATAGTCCTCGTAAGTTAAGTTGGCAAAATAATTCCTTTAATTATTTCTTAAACCAGATAAGTGTTTCTTCTGCAATGAATCAGCAAATATTGATTGTCCTGATTGTGGCAAATTTTTCTACCTCAATAACTCTCATCTCTGTGGCCGCTGCAGCAGTCTAGCTCACCAACACCCTGCTCGTAGTAACCATAAGCCAGCCTCATGTGTGGCTGGAGATGGACAGTTAGAGTTATTATCAGTGTTATGTATAGAGACCAGTCACTATGTGTGTTTCTCTCGAG
>JAODVQ020317894.1:0-12070 GCA_025400075.2 Phenganax stokvisi
TTAACACATTAAAAGTTAGGGCAGCTGAATTTCTCACCAAAAAGTTCAAGGCAATCAACCAGCAACCTGGAATGGCAACCCAGCTTCCACGTCAAACAAAGCAGAGGAAAGATACAACGAAATGGAGTCTTCCAAATCTTTTTGGTCAGCAAATTGTTACCAACCGAGTACTATCACTTGGGTTGTCCACTGAAAGGCCTCCAAATCCTTGCAGGTATGTCGATAAAAGATCCCGGGTTATTCAATGACTTCAAGGCAACTGCCTAAAATCAAATCAATATATCACAATAAAACAGCTTACAAAATAAGTATTTACCTACTGTATGCATGGTAGAAAAATAAACAAAAACTATTGAAAGACTTGTTTCAAACTTGCTGAAACGAAGTTGTGACAAGAAGAAGGCTTTTCATTAATGTCTTCATTTCTACTAGTTAAAACAGTAAAAAAATAATAATGTAATTTTGATTACCTTTGAAACAGCAAATGTGATAGCATCGAATGCACCTGCAAAAGCACGCTTTATCGAGTCTTTCAAGGCTGTAGGCATTCCTTCCATGTTGAATGTAATCTCCCTGATATGAGCGTTTGCAAGATTTGCAAGGCTTTCTTGGAGAAGAAGATATCTTCATTGAGTGCAACTGCTAACAGAGCTGTCAACGAGTTCAATGCCACTGTTGACACTGATGAAGAAGAGAGTGACGATGATACTGAAGGTGACGACGAAGGCGACAAGGAAGACCTAACTGAGATATCAAACGAAAGAACAGTCGCACAATTGCTGTGTGAAATCATGGCTTGGCGACGAGTTGAAGGTCCAGGGCTGTAAAGGTTTGCTCGCGAGTCGTAACCGTAGTTTTCCTCAAAGATGTGCGTTGTCAATCGGCTGAGAATTGTCTCCTTTCAAGATAGTTTTTGAAACATTGATGTACGTAGAAATTGAACTTCGGCATTCCTTTCTTGACTGCAATTCGAAAGCCAAATGTGATCATATGTTCGAGAGCACTTCGAGAGTGTGCCAAAATAGATCGTCCCATCCCGGAAATAAAGATTTTCGTTGCATGTAGGCGGACCAAGTAGATACAAGACACAAAACAACTATTTTAATTCCTCAGTTAAACATTAACAAAGTTAAAATAACTTATATTTTAAGTGATTTTACCATGGGTCTACAGCGAAGGTAGTACATACTTCGGGCTTGCGCAAGGCAAAGTTTGGTCACTAATATCTCTTAGAATACGCAATAAATCACCAATCCCTCCAAGGAAATTTAGGAGAAATGTCTTGAAGACAATATATTTTAATTGTAGAAAAAAATGTCGAAAAACCAGCCTCAGAGAGCCGTTTATATGACCCCCTCTCGATGTGTACAAGATTCGGGTTTTACACAATCTGATTGGCTTAGAGGGAAAATGTTAACAAATGCGCTGATTGGTCAAAAACATTAGTCGCCCTTGTTGCGGTGTGTGCTTATATGTAAAATGTTTTGATGACTTGATATATCAGCAAAAATTAATAAGATTTACAAAACAACATCCAGATGAAGACATATCACAAAGATTTGTAAATGAACTTGAGAAAATATATAAAGACATTTATGGTAGGTTCAAGTTTGGAATCATCTTAACTCAAGACGATAAAGAAAACTTTGAAAAAGCTTCACATTGTTATGTTTGTATGAAAGACTTCTCCCCAAAAGTAGAAAAGTCTGAGATCATTGTCATTACTCAAGAAAATATAGAGGAGCTGCATGCAATGATTGTAATCTTCTAATGAGAAAACCAAACTTTATTCCGGTTGTGTTTCACAACCTTGAAGGATATGACAGCCATTTGTTTATAAAAAATCTTGGCTTGTCATCTGGTACTTCCAGAGGAAGCATTAATTGTATCCCAAAAACGGAAGAGAAATATATAAGTTTCACAACAGAAATTGTGGTAGAAACGTTCATGCCTAGAGACAACCTTTGTAAGTAAGCAAAAGTCAAAAGACAGCTTAGACTTATAGACTCATTCAAATTCATGAGTCAAAGCTTAGCAAGTTTAGTAAAAACCTAGACAAGACATCCGATCTCAATAACTTAAGATGACACTATCCAGAACACGTGGACCTGTTGTCTAGAAAAGGAATATATCCATATGATTATATGGACTCGTTAGATAAATTCAAAGACTCATACCATCCAGCAAAGTCAAAATTTTGGTCAAAATTAAATGAAGAAGGTATATCAGACCAAAACTATCAACATGCGAGAAATATTTGGACAGAATTTAAAATCATGTCTATGAAAGAATAGCATGATCTATATTTAAAAACGGAGGTGCTACTGTTGTGTGACGTGTTTGAAAATTCAGGAAAGTGTGTATGAAAAACTACAACCTTGATCCAGATTGGTATTATACTTCACCTGGTCTTGCTTGGGATGCGGCTCTTAAAATTACAAAATTCGAACTACAATTCTTAAGCAACTCAGGTATGCATCCAGGGTGGAGTATCAATGATTACAAAAAGAGATTCAGCTGCAAACAACAAGTACCTAGACACGTATGATCCAAAAAAACCCTTTACATATATTCCATATCTAGATGCTAACAACTTATATGGTTGGGCAATGATGAATAATTGCCCACACATGAATTTAAATGGATGGATCCCAAAGAAATTCTAAGTTGGCAAAGAAAACCCTGTATATTACAAGTTGATCTCGAATAACTGGCAGAGCTACACGACCTGCATAATGACTATCCGCTAGCTTTGAAACAAACAAAAACTGGAACCGAACCCAAAACCAAAAGATTAATCCCTAGTCTAAACAATAGAAGAAATTATGGGGTACATCACGACTCGCTAAACAAATACATCAAGAAAGGGCTAATACTAACAAAAATACACAGAGGTACAAGCTTCAAAGAATCATATTGGTTAAAACCTTACATCGAACTTAATACAAACCTACGAACAAATTCAAAAAATAAGTTTGAGAAAGACTTTTTCAAGCTCATGAACAACCCTGTATTTGGTAAGACAATGGAAAACATCAGAGAGCGAGTAGATGTAGGGTTAGTAACAAATCACAGCCAAACATTGAAATTATTCAAGAAACCAAACTATAAATCATCTACAATATTCGATGAAAATCTTATTGCGGTTCATATGCATAAGACAAAACTACTGCTAAACAAACCTATATATATGGGTATGAGCATTTTGAATGCATCTAAGTCATTAATGTATGACTTTCATTACAATTATGCGTGTGTCATCGGCTTTCCCCACCCTGGGGACCCCGGGCTTTAGTGGGGCCTTTGCAAAAAATAGTTGATAACTCCACGCTATTTCCCCACCCCCCGGGCTATATTATTTTGCAAAGCTCCCACCTCCATGTCTCCACCAGTAATATTTTTTATTATATACCAATAGTCAAAGTCCCCTTGTTCTAGTGTTTCATTGGTCGAAAGCGTACCACGTGAGAAAAACCAAATTAGGCTGTTCCCTCGCAACGAGAAACCGGAAAATAACGAACAAAATCACGCGCGCCATCACGTGAAGACACGACCTTTGGACGACGGTAAAAGCATGCGGTTTTTAACTGCAGTGTTTAATTTAATTAATGTTTTAACAAAAAAAAATTGTGTTTTTATGTTCACTTGTTCGTTACTTTGTTTCTTTGACTATTGGTAAATAATAAAACAAATATTTACTGGGCCCTCGGGAATTCGCCTCTGGCAACAACGGTGGTCTTGGGGTCACTAAACACACTTTTTTTTCATCGCGCCCAGTAAATAAGTGATAAATGTATTAACAAAACATTTCTTAACAAAACAGTAATTAAACAACTTGACAAGAAATAAACTATTGTTCAACCATGTCCTCCAAGCATAACGCACAAATGTATTGGTCCATTGAATCGGCTTCCTCTTGAGACACATCAACGCACAGACTGTGAAACCACTCGTCGCAGCCATCGCACTGTATCATCGGACCTTCTTCCTCTTTTCGACAAATGCAATAAACCTCCTGCTCTGCAGTTTCAGCACTCGTCCTTTGTTTATTTTTCCTTCGTTTCTTGTTGTTTCTCTTTCTTCTTTCATGTATCGATACAAAATGTTCAACACAAATCTCCGTATCCTCCCTAGATAATAAATTTGATTTTGATAATTCCTCTATATCTTCTTGTAAATTTTTGTCTCCAATTTTGACCAAGTTCTCTATTTTTGTTCTTGGTGGTACTTTTTCACAAGCACCAGTCCCGTTTTCTTTTACCCACTTTATGTGGTCTTCAGGTTTAAGATAATGACCACTGCAGGCACCTGTGCATTTATTGCATGACCCACCCCAAGGAAGTTTCGGGTCTTTGATAGGCAATGGTATGAATGAAAGTGGTGGTCCACCTGGATACCATGTAGCTTCGACAGCAGGTTTTCCCTTCACACATATGGGATGTGAGCACTCTGACTGGTAGCATGGCAGAAGCATGAAAATGTAATTTGTTGGCAACCCAATCACCATATGCCTTTCCCGTAGTTTCCAGACCTCAGAAAAATAAATGTAATCATCTGGATGTGATTGCTGAAGACATTTCACTTGCTTTTTCGAACCTCTTAAAAACGTCAAAAGCCTTTCTCGTCGTTCTTGATACATGTTACTAACATTGCATGTAGCTCCTCTGACCAAGTGGATTTGAGTACCAAAACATGCGGTGCCATTAACCGTGTTTATATAAACATCAGTTGCAGTATCTAGATTTTTTTTCAACATTTCCACACATACCTTTCCATTAGCGTCCATGTTACTACCATGAATAGTAGACGGAATGAACAGGTTCGAATGACCAATAGCCAAGCAGCCATTCTGCAGTTCCACTTTGTTTAGGTAGCTGCCACCACTGTACCTAGCTGTAACCATGGTGCACAGTGTTCCTTGTTGCAGATGTCGTTCAGTCCACTGGAATTGCACTTCTACAAGTGAAGGATTTTCATCCATGGCACCATCAACACGTATACATTCGATTTTCTTTCCTTCCATCAGTGGCTTTACTTCTGCAAAAGAACCAAGCATCTCTAGATCAGCCGAGTGTTGACCTGGGTTTTTCGGAATGATCTTTTGAGGTTTTACAACCCCAACACAAGCTACAGGTGTGTTCTGAGTTTCCATGAAGAGATACGATGTTACTTGTAGCATAGATGAATATCTATTAACAAAATCTGTACGGGTCGTAAGCTCAGGTCTTGACTTATCTTGTAAAATTGGATGCTGCTTATGTGTAAATGTATTGTCTAGTCGGAAGCCCGCAGCGTCATCTCGATTAATAGCTACCTTGTCTAGCCCATTTCTTAGTTGGATTTAATCTAATATTCTATACATTGAACTGCTCCACTTGGCATCAACGTTAAGCTTAATATTGAAACCCTTTCTCGCTTTCCTCGAAACAATCTGTGCTGCACCCCAATAACGCTTTCTGGACAACTTCCTTTTGTTGTGAACACAGCACAGCTGCACTACAGTTCCGTATGCAAAATTTGTGCCATATTTCTCTTCCAGATGTGCTTTGATTCTTCTGTAGGTCAATTTCGGACCATGTTTTGCGTTGCCACTGAACGTTAGTAAACCTGTCCGTCGCCACGAATCAGCACCAATTCTTCTTTCACAGGCGAAATCTTCAATAACCTTTCCAATATCTGGATATTTCTTGACAGTTTTGCTTACTCGTGGGAGTGTCTTTCTCTGTAGCAAACATTTGGAGGAAACAACTTTGGCCACTCTTCTCTTTTTTTGGCGATAAAAGATTGCATGTTGCTTTTTTATTTTGGCTTTTACTTCTTCGGAATAAAGAGGTTTACCTCTTAGAGACACATAGTCTTCAGGGTTATCGGATTCGGAATCTGTAACAATTTCTGATTCACTATCTGATGCTGCAACATGCAATGTTATGTCAGTATTAATTTCATCATCAGAGCTATCATCCTCTCCTTTTGTTTCACTGAATACAATTCCGAGTTCTTGGAGAGACAACTTTTCTTTAACACGAACAACCTTCTCCACAGCATCTCTTATGTCTTGGAATTCCTCTATAGCTTCACAGACCGCTCTTCTTTCCTTACCAAGATCGTTAATGCCAAGCTCTTTTCTCGCTTTTTTTGCTGACAGGTGGGCTCTCGCAGCTACTCTAATGAGCTTCTTATCTTTCTCGCTTGATGACAAATCACATAACATCTTCCAACTTTCCTTAGAGATTCCTTTCGGCATCACTGTGTTTGGAACAAACAAACTGTAGAATTTTGTAAACTTTTCATAGTTCATATTTGGCGTGTATTCGGTGACAAAAAGCTTTTCGTTCACTCTAAACACAGCTACAGGAAGCTGAACTACGCGTCTGATAGCGTTGTCTGACTTATAAGCACTACTGAAACATTCCCTGAAACATGCTGAAAGAAGGACAACGCTATGTTCTATTATCTGAAGAGCAAACTTTATCAATGGCATGCACTGCCTGCAGTTTAAATGACTGTGAGTTCTCTGGCAGTACATTCTTCTACCAGCAACAAATTCTTCCAATGATAAATCTTGAATACGAGACAAGTACAAATTATCTGTTATTTTAATGTTATCAGTCAAGTTCATTTTAATGTATACAGAGTATCTGTTAAGCAGTGTATTATTTCCTGTAGCAGTATGTTCTGTTACAGGTTCTATAAACGTAAAAAAGACTGTTCCTAGTCGTCCACAGTAGTTGCATCATCATCGACAATTTTTGGTTCTCCTTTTCCACAACTTAGCTGACTGTCTGGGTCTTCGTTCACAGTAATCACACATGGATTTTCACCAGAATCTTCTTTTTCTGTAAGAGAATCATGATTGGTAATCACATGGGCTTCACTTTCTGATGTTGCCGTGCATCTCACAGCAGTTGATCTATGTAGCCTTGGCATTTCTGCAGTGTCGTCGTTTGAAGATACATATTCTTCATCTGATAAAATTATATCTGTGTCATCACTCTCGGTGGACGATATAATGGTTTTCTCACTTACTACCATTTTTCGTTTCTTTTTTGCTTGATGTGCCTTTGCTCTCATCTCTTTGGACTTTAGCTGTTCCAGCTCTAATTCCAGCTTTCTCTTCTTCATACTTTTTTCCAAAATACTTTTGTTGATTTCGGCAGCTTCTAAGAATTTTTCTGTGTTGGAATACTTCAACTTCTGTTGTTGCAGAAACCGGATAGTCTCCTTCTGGCTCGAAATACTTTCAAATAGTTCTTTCATTCGGGTTTGCCTGACCTCTTTATGCACATACTTCCTTTTCAATTTTTCGCCTTGGTGCCCGAACACATGCGATCGCGATTCTTTTTTCGCGTAATTATAACCATCACTATGGACTCTTTCTCTGGCCAAGGTCAACAATTTGCCTTTATTAAAGATGAGAGAGCCATCTTCCATGCATAATTGGTAGCATGCCTTGTTAACTGTTGCTTCAAACTTTGTAAGAGGTCTTCCATTTTTCCCATAAATTCTGCTTTTATCTTTAAGCTCAGATTCTGACATAGGTATTGCTGTTTGAACCTTGGTGGTTTCCGTCGTGTTCTATTGATGCCAAAAAGTTTCAAATGTCATGAAAACAAGAAATAATGAAATAAAATGTCCACAAATATATATTAGGAAAAACGTTTATAAACGGACCGTAGCTTACAAATATTTTTCTTTAGCAGGTTAAATAATTAGTGGTCTTAGGGGCTGTATATGATCCCACTTGCCTGAGATTAAATGAACTGCACCTGATTTTGAGGTATTGAAATAAGTCTTTATCAAACCAAACAACCAAGTCTAGAATACTTTCAATATTGATCAATACAAACACAGAAATATTTGGAAGAATTAATAGTGTTCAACAACATTTTGTCCATTTGATATGTTCACACAACAATACCTAAAACCATCAGGAATAAGCTATACATATTTAACAAATTATGAACTATGACTTATTTCAATACCTCAAAATCAGTTACACTTCATTTACTTCCACACTTAAGCAGGATAATATAATATTATTGATTATTATGAAAGACTAACACTAGTATGTGGTAAGCAAATGAAATGAAACAAGCTGTAGAGTTGTATTTTTAGACTAGGCAAATCAAACATTTTTGTCTGCCCTTTTTAAAATACAGCCTGCTTTTTGGCCATTGTTCATCAGCAGGCTACTATTTTGAGCTTTGAAATGGTATAGTTAACCACAACTACGTTAAAAAACTTACCTTGGCTATTTTGCCGAGGATCATCTTGCCTTCAACAACTTTGATGCTACGCTGTTTTGAATTTGTTTTACAACTTTGTCCTGCTATTTGGTTATCGCCTTGTACAGATATTGGGTCTTCATTGGAGGAAACCTCATCATTGCCTTCCAAGGCCTGTCAAATACATTAGAGATAGTACATTTTAGATGCACAATCAATTCTTTGCAGTTTAAATGCTTCATACAACATCTTTCCAACAAAACCAGTTTACAATATATCAGAGATAAGAATTTTTTATGGCTAGTAAATGTATTTATGACTTAACTCACAATATCAGCACTTTCCCCTTGATAAGTATCATCTGGCATTAGACAATGTACCAAGTAGGGTGCATGGCATCATTAGTGCACAATGCCACTTATTAGTGCCATAGACGTTTATAAGGACAGCTTTGTACCAACATGATTCAACAATATTACTGTTACAACTATGGTAAATATACGCTTATATCAACCAACATATTATTATATATGAATTATTAGTTAATGATGAAATCTATTATTGAATATACATATATTTCTAAATTTCAATATGGTATGCAATTCACACATAATAGTAGTTGGATAGTAATGGATAGATATGGTCTATATAATTTATAATTTATAATGATGTTCTATTGTAAACATATTGACAGCAGCATATTAAAAATCCAAGAGGAAAACTTAATTATTAGATATTTAATATATAAATACTGTTTAGAATAATCAAATTACCTGGAGATTGCCATAATCATGATTTTCCTTAGGCTCCTTTCTAATCAACACTACTTTTACTTTATCTTTGTGTTTCAAGTCGTCAATTTCCACGTCTATGAACTCCTCCCAATCATGGTCAAATCTTTGAAACAATACCACGGAGTACTTGTCCACTATTATGTTAAATAGATCTTCAACAATTTGAGTCTTGTCTTTGCTTTTCACCAGGTTATCAAGAGAAAAAACCTTTTTCATTTCGTTGTATTCCAACAAAACTGCACAATCCTTAATAAAATTAATCAAAAAATTTTATTTTGAGTGTTTTAATATGTCAAGTCAAAACAACTTTATATCAAACGGTTGAGTGATCACAAACAAAGCAAAATATTAATATTCATGAACAGTGGTGCTTGAGATATTGACTAGTTCAAAGAATATATATTCATTAAGATTTTGCATAACAAATATCGAAGTATAAGGTCATATTTTTTATACCTGAACAGTGTTCTCTTTTCCCGAATTTTCCGCCATATTGACTATGCTTGAAGCAGAACCATGTGGCCAAAATCGGCTTGCCATCGTACAAAGCCGCAAAAAGCCGCCGCACTCATATGCTATTTCAACATTAAAATCCGCAATATTTCTATATTCTTAAATACTGGTGTTAACATTTTATATGAAATTCACTTTTGATACACTATTTACACGTGAAACTAGTTTTCTGGTTATAAATGAAGTAACAGTTCAAAACAAATGAGAACAATCACTTGTTTATGGAGCCCCTTCATTTCCCCGACATGTTGGGCAATGGCAGCAAAAAGCCCCTACTTTTCCCCCACATCTCAGGTAAAAATTGTGTTGAAACTCCCTACAAATTCCTCAAATTGCCCCACCACAGCCCAGGGTCCCCAGGGTGGGGAAAGCCGATGACACACGCATTACATTAAACCTAAATTCAAAGACCAAGCAAAACTATTATTCACGGATACAGATTCTTTGTGTTATGAGATACAAACACAAGACTTATACAAGGATATATTACCAGACCTTAGGAAATGGTTCAAGACAAGTGAATTCAAAGCAGACGATCCCAATATTATGAAAGGCTTAAATAAAAGATGAGCTCGGTGGGGAGCAGGTCTTAGAATTCGTTGGGCTTAGGTCTAAGTGTTATAGCTAAATCAAGTCAGGTGGTGGTGGAGTTGAGAAAGAAAAAGGTGTAAAGAAGGGTGTAACAAAGAAAATAATAAAGCTCTAAAATATCAATATATTGAAAAGAATTTCATGCTCTTTTGAGTGATGTATAGTAGTATGCCGGCACAAATGAATAGAAGGTGGCACAAGCATAGAAATTGCCAAGTTAAGTTACAATCGCTTGAATGTTTCTGCAGCCACGAGCAAGGATGAACAAAACTGTATGCCAATACACTGTTTCAGCAAATACAATATAACACCACAATATAATGAGGAATCGTGTAGTCTTTTAAGCCCAGTACAGCAAGTGAATGAACAATACTTTAGAAAACTTTGAGGGTCAATACATCATCACGTACTATGCAATCAGACATTCTCGCATTGTGCGCAAAGTTCCACATTGGGAGAGCTATTGTGTAAAATCAACAGAATGTTTAGCTATAAAGTCTGAGTATCTTGAACAGAATTTCACGCTCTTTCCAACGATGCAAAGTAATATGGTGGCACAAATGAATAACAGGTGGCATGAACATAAAACTTGCCAAGTTGTGTATCAAGTTACAATTGCGTGCACTCGTCTGCATGAAATAAACCAGAGTAAAACTGTTTGCCAATACAGTGGCGGAAATCCAGTCTACGATGTGGGGGGGCAAAGCTTTGTCATTCGTGAATTTCTGACATTATTGTAAAAAAATTGAATTATGATTACTGTAAAATATAGGCAATAGGTAGAACATAAAATGCCTCTTAATTTAATATTGTATTTAAAAGAATATCATCTTTCTAAACTATTACTTCACAACACCATGACTACGTTACCATGCACATATAGCGGAAAATTCACGCAACGCCTGGACCCCACGCGTAGGAAAAGTAATAGGTCACATGTACATTGAAAACCGGAAGTGGTCGCACACGCGGGACAATGACATCATAGAATGTGTGCACATGGGGGTGTGCGTACGGGTGTGCTTCTTTGTGATTGGCTCTTGGCCGTGCGTACGGGTGTGCTTCCTTGTGATTGGCTCTTGGCCGTGCGTACGGATATGCTTCCTTGTGATTGGTTTTAGGCGTGCTTACTTTTGATTGGCTTCGAGTGTTGAGGGAAAAATATTAATTAAAAAAGATGAGAGGTATTTACCATTGTGCACATAGCTTTCTCAGAGTAAACTTTAAAGAATATCTGAATATATAGGTGAACTTATCGAATGAACTGCATTTTGATTGGACAGCGTTTGCAGAGAATAAATTTCGGTATGTGTGTCTACATGAAGTATTTCGTTTGGTAGTCATAGCAACTCGAATGTTTTTCTTGTATGATTTTTTAAAACATTTTTGAAAATTATTATTATTTAGAGATGGATTTGGTCTCGAAAATTGCTAACTGTAAAACTGTTGGCGATCTTACGGCATTGGAGAACATGTATGCGTTAAATGAGTACGAACAGGAGTTAGTATTTAAAAGGAAAGTAGAGATGATTTGTTGCGAACAAGAAAACCAACATTTTGGGTTGGCAGCGAACTTTACTGACTCCTGGACCCAGGAACAATGAGAAAGCTTTTTGTTGGACTGGCAAAACGATGAACCTTTAATGCAACCGAATGAGGATTTAACACCTTTCAAAGGCATGATGCAAGTTGGTCAAGGGCAAAAAAGAACCATTGACGATGTAAACAAAGGGGCAAGCACCCCTCACGAACCTTTGTGCAAAGACGAAAAGAGCTAATGAAGCAAAGGAATAAACACGTAAGGTCCTAGTAGCGATGGCAAAGAAAAGAGGCATCTCATCTATGCGGGCAACATGAACAAAGAACAACTTCGCCGTGTGATATCTTTAAATGAACAAGATCCTACCATACTGTGTCTCCCTGAGGTTGAGAATAAAAGGAACATTT
>JAODVQ020318000.1:0-12068 GCA_025400075.2 Phenganax stokvisi
CAGTTGGGTCGCTCCCGCTCGCCCAGTAATGTTTACATTTTATCTAGTAATTATATTGTCATCATTTCAAACAGTTACGTAGAAGCTTTAAAATGTTACAAAAGCGTTCCGTTTCGTTTCGTTTCGTTTCAGTTCACTACCGTTCCGTTTATGTGCGCAGTTTGCTTCCGTTTCGTTTCCGTTCCGTTTCGTTTGATAAGGTGTGGGCGGCGGCCTACCGCGATGATCGCGCGGACTTGTAACAAGGAAAGTCTATATATTCGCAGCAATTTTGGTCTCAGAGTGCCCAAAATGGACAGTAACTGCAAATTAACTGCATGAAGTTTTGCATTGCACAATCTGGGGTTTTTAATCCAATTGCTCCTAAGATATACACTTGACATACATTCATCCATTTAGCATCAGCAATCTCAGCAGGGTTGATAGTGATCTCGGTGGATAGTGGTCGAAGGAGACAGGCAAAGTAAATGTCATTTGTTCCCCAGCGGTACCCATGCATGTGTCTGAAACAGAGCATGGCCACAAACTCTGTCCTCACTCCGGTCTCCTCCCACGTCTCCCGAATAGCCGTCTCCCACAATTCTTCTCCTACAGTAGTATATATCATACAGACCTTATCCTACACACATCCTCCTCATTCAATCTCTTTTGAAAATTGGCACATACAGAGCCACAACTAGATATCATCTTCTCTGACCCTACATCTACAATCTGAGATGTATATATTATACAGACGATGAAAAATATCGCTATATTCTTATGGTGTCTATATAGTAATAGAGTATTGATAAACTGTTGTCATCTATAGCTGTGTATGTACATACTACGTTCTACATCATATATACCTTTCTCTGTGTGTCCGCCAGGTAGTTTCCAATGCCTCAGTGATAATCTCCTCAGCCATTTTTCTTGCACCAGTAGAACCTCGTTCTTAGCGTTTACCACAAACCCAGCCACACCTGTAAATTGAGCATTTCAGTAAGTAAACTACACACAAATACCGTTGGGTATAAAACAATGGTTTCTTGTGCATTATAATAAAAAATGTTGTATGCATATAATGCAAATATATAGCTAATATGTATGTACCTATGTAGTGATAGGCAAATCCAGGAAGATTGTTAGGTTCATCAGTGGGTAGCCATTGAGTCATCATGACATGATTGGGGTGGGCATGATGGAACTGAAAACCTAGCTTTGGGTCAGTGAAGAAGGAAGAGAAAAGAGCCAGTAGCTTTGGGTCAGTGAAGAAGGTAGAGAAAAAAGCCAGTGTTGAAGTTGAGTGACAGCAACTCACCTTAGCAGCAGGAGCGATGAGTTCTGACTGTGTCAGTGGTATCTTGACCCACACCCCTCTCTTTCCCTCCTTCTTCCAATACTCCAGAGACACTAAATTTGGGGGTAATTTTGCAGGGACTAAAAAATTCATTTGCTTAACCTCTCAACTTGATCTCAAATTCTGATACAGTGAGTGAGCCATAGTGCTTAGGTGTCAGTAAAACCCCATTGTAACTGAAACAGCATAATATATAGTGGAGATAGTGAAGGATGGTCAGGAGAGTATGTACTGTCCACCTACTGGTCTGCATTCGCCTGGAACACTTCACCATTCACTTCTTCGTCCTGCTCACTAGCCATAATCTGTGTCAAATGATGTCTCTCAGCGAGCAGAGAGGCGTGGCTGCATCTCTGTATCTATAGGTGTGCACTAATTCGAATCTGATCTCGGGCTCGGGATATCCACGTGTTGAAACACTGCTCTGCCGATTTTCGTATTTTAGATGCTGCCAGTTCGTCGTTTCCTTTCCTATTACTACTATGTTGAATGCCATAAATCGCCGGCCACTGTAATAACCTTCAGCGACAGATCAACCACTGGCGGATATGAGGCTCGTGGACCGGGCCATCGACAAGAACGGCGTAGGGTGAGTGTACTCTTCTCTTCCCATTCAGTCGCGATACTGTCGCTCGGTCTGATGACGCAGGCAAGTGGTTCTCGTACCTGAAGAACCCGAGGATATGTGGCACGCGTACAACCTCGTCAGTGAGGGAGACAGCATCAAATCAACCACTATTAGGTAATATACCAGTATAATAAGAGTTGTCCTACGTTTCTTTGGTTACTCCAAACTCACAGGAAAGTAAAAGACGAGTCCTCTACAGGATCAAGCACCTCGAACAGAGTTCGTACCAATCTCACTATATCAATTGAGGCAATAGAATTCGACACGGCGGCCTGTGAACTGAGAGTGAAGGGGAAGAATATACAGGAGAACCCCTATGTAAAGATGGGAGCCTACCACACCATTGACTTGCAGTTAAACCAGAAGTTCACTCTGGCAAAACAACACTGGGATGTAATAGCATTGGACAGACTTGGTCAGTAGAAAAGTCAGCTCAAATGTAGCCTTTGTCTTAATTTACCATACTTCTGTACTACATAGTGATGGTATACAGTTATATGTGTTCATAGTGTGCATAGTATGGAATATGTTATTGGATTGAATTAAAGGTTTAATTGGTGGTTTCATTTATCAGATCTGGCCTGTGATCCGACAAGGACAGCTGATGTTGCTGCAGTCATCATGCAGGAAGGTAGTCAAACTCTTATCTTTCAATCATTATAACAGCCCTATTTCTAAACGATGTCCTAATTCTGTGTTTTTAGTGGTGTCCGACAGTTCTCGTAATGAGCTAATTCTGAGATAAAAAAATTTCATGTCCAGGTCTGGCCCACGTGTGTGTGGTAACAGAGTGTATGACACTAACTCGGGCACGGATAGAAGTCCACATTCCGCGGAAACGACGAGCCTCGTGTGAGGGTCACGACAAGGTTAGCCACAAAATTACATTCTCTTTGTTTACGCCTTTTCCTGTTTGAAAATATACAGGCTCTCAGGAGGTTTTATGATACTGTAATGCAAGCAGTTTTACGTCACATACGATTTGATGGTAAGTAGCATACACAATACAGTAAGAAATCTTACTTTATTGTGAAGAAATAATATGGTATATATATATATATTATAAGGGTTATGTTTACAAAGTAAAAGAGTAACGAAATGTGTTTCTTTCATTGTATCCCATTTTGATTTACAATTAACATCTCTTCTAACTGTAGCTCTTAGATACTACTATATATACTTCGTTCTATACTTATCCTCTCCTCCCTCCCTCCCCTCTCTCATTTTCTTCTACAGTTATCAAATGTCTAATTGTAGCTAGTCCAGGCTTTACAAAAGTAAGCCCAGGTATTTTGTATTTGAACTCATGCGCACTGTGAACCTCACACGAAACTTTCGCAGGATCAATTTTGTGAATATTTATTTTCTGAGGCAGTCAAGACTGACAATAAAACTCTATTAGAAAATAAACCAAAGTTTTTACTGGTTAGTGACTTAGCTGCACAATACCATTTCGGAGGGTATTTATAGTCTGTTTGTGATGTTTGTATTGTAGGTACATTCTTCATCTGGTCACAAACACTCTCTAAAAGAAGTGCTTTCAGACCCAGCTGCTTCTGTCCGACTGGCAGATACAAAAGTAAGGGACTGTTATTTCAGGAATTCTCTTAGCGTGCTCCTTCACAGTACAATCAATGTATGATGTGATTTATCAGGGGTTCTTTGCACTGTTTGCTAATCTTGATAATTTAGGACCAGAAGGCATGTTAACTGGTAAAAAGTAATAGTTTAAAAATGGCTAAATATCATGTAAACACATGCTAGAGGAATTTAAAATTCAGCGATTGGCTTTTTTTGTGAGTGGTATATAGACAACTATAGTATTAACCTATTGCTCACAGGCTGCTGGTGAAGTGAAGGCACTGGAATCATTCTACTCCATGTTACAACATGAACCACACAGAGCCTGCTATGGGTGAGAAAAGATGCCGCTCTATATACAATTGAACTGTTATTATAGCAATTGAAACTTTTACTGTGCCACTTAATTAATGTAGTATATACTGTCTACCTAATCATGTCTGGTGTTTTTATATACACGGTATAGAAGGTCCATTGTGTTGTGTATGTATGTCTACAGTATCAAACATGTGGAAAAGGCACACGAAGCGAATGCCATCGAACTTCTGATGGTCACAGATGAACTTTTCAGGTAGTACGACAGAAAAACATTTGAATAAATTTTGTCAACGTGTTTATTTTGTGCAGATCAGCAGATGTTCCGACTAGGCAGAGATATGTGAGACTGGTAGAGAGTGTGAAGGATGGGGCAGGTACTGTGAGAGTCTTCTCCAGTCTACATGTGTCAGGAGAACGTGAGTATTATAAAAAAGGAACAAGTATATATACAATAAAATATGAATTTGCTCTCTTGTCTGTTTTTCCTCAGAGCTAGGTCAGTTGTCGGGTGTGGCAGCCATCTTGAGGTTCCCTTTACCTCAACTAGATGAAGACACTGATGATAGTGACGACCCTGATTAATCTAAGCAAATTCTTTTTGTGTTAAAGCGCTTTGCGCATGCGTCGTTGGCACGCAGGGGCGGCGCGCGCATGCGGCGGTTGTTTTCAAGTCATGTGACCTCAAGTGATTACGTCATATTGGAATTGTTTGTGAATAAAAGCTCGTGATGTTGGGAGAAGAGAGGCACGGAAAGTCGGCAGAAGAAGGGCCAGGGACGGGAACTAGGGACTATTCGGCGGCCGAGACGTCGTTTTGTGCTTCTGCGCTGCTGCTGAGTTTTCTTCATTTGTGTTATATCAAAGACCCAGGTTTACTTGGAACGGCTTGCTTTCGTCGCCTGGAACCTCTATCGCCAGGTACAGGTAACTTCCTTACGTCTCAAGAGCCAGTCCTACTGAAGTTTTCTTTGTTTACAAGATTCAGGGTTGATTCTCTAATTGGAGCCCACCTACTGCACATGGTTATAGGGGTGTCCTCGTGAACGACGGTCCCTGCAGACCATACGCCCTCGCAAATGATCCGAATGGCTCAGTGAGCAACTGTTTGCACACAGGAGCTCTCTGAAATGGCCGAAAATGGTGGTTTGGGGGCTGGGAATGTAGGTGGTAGGTTGGAGGCGAGTAAAGATAATGGTGGTGGTGGTGATGGACTTGGAGATATACTCTCCATGGCTCTACTACAAACTGGAGTGGACTCAATGACTCCAGCTCAGATAACAGTCGATCACAACTCCATCTTGAGTGCTGCAGCAAACACTCTAGACTCCTCTCTCCTCTCCACCGACATTAACATACTGACTGAGGGTTTATTCTCCACGCTAGCTAAAGAGAATGCCTTGAGGAAGGAGAAGGATAAAGTTAGCTCTGCTACTATTAGTGGTAAAACTACAACTCCTACTACCTTACCACCTGTAACTGTTCAATCAAACCAAGACTCTAGTACTTTGACATCGCAGCACCAACCACCTGTTCCTGTTACACCTTCGGGGAGTAACGAGGGTATGATCCCAGGGGTTGCCTCAGTTTCATCAGACTCCCTGTCCAATGTTCTTAGACCACCGTCTGAATCAGAAATGAAGGCTGCACAGCTTCTGAAAGCTGAATTAAAAAGCTCTGCAATAGATGATGACATAGACCTTGATGAACTGCTGGCAGGAGGAGACAGTGTCAATATTGAAGACATGAATGAAATGTCTCTACTCACTGGTGGCGGTAGTATAGACTCTAATTCTGTGTTTAGTTCTGGACCTAGTGATCCGTTTCTTCTCCCCACCACTCCCTCTCTCTCCAGCCCCGTTATCACCACTCCACTCCATGATCCTCTGTCTTCTCTCTTAAACATGTCTGCTAGTCAGCACTCAGTGAAACATAGTAGCAGTGCACCTGCTGTCAGGAGTAGTACTGTTCCTACAGTTGCAATTGATAGTTCAGCAAAAAATGGCGCACCTAATACAGCATCAGCATCAGCCCAGAGCCAAGTGAGGGAAACTCAAGTAGAGAAGAAAGTCGATGCTCCCTCATCTTCCACTTCTACCACCACCACCTCCTCCTCCTCCTCCTCCTCCTCCTCCTCCAATGAGACCACCATAGTTGAAAGTCAAGCACCTCTTCTTCCCGCATCTCTTCCATCAGTTGTAGCCTCTCTGACGACTCCCCCACCTTCACTTTCCTCCTCCCCCTCCTCCAACACCACTTCCTCTTCACTGATTTCCTCATCAAACACTAAACCAGTGAGCACCTTGTCCATGGCAGGTACCACTCCTAAGAAGCCGACTCTCTCCACAACGAAACTAGACCTTGCAGCCATCCTCAGAGAGGTCACCAAGATGTCTCCCGCATCTCTTGCAACTTCTCGTGCCGGCACCGTCTCGGTCACTGTAGTTCCTCCGTCTGCTGTTCAGTCGGCTCTAGGAGGTGTGGCTGGAGGTGGAGTCAAGACTCAGGGCATCCTTTCATTACCTGGTGGAGTCTCTCTATTGGCTAAGAATTCTACTGCTCTTCAGAGGTTTGTTAGAATGGAACCTTAACATCCTATAGCATGAACTATATAATCTGCGTCCCAACCTACTACAGATCAATAAACTCACAACCCCTCTAGAATAGAAACCCTGCTATATTTAACAGACTAGATTAACTTTGTTATAGAGATGTTCCACTATGTATGTACCTTCACACATCTGTATAGAATGTACATACAGGTTGTATATAGTGTGTTATTCTCCAGAATGAGTGCCCTGTTACAGAGCAAGACAGCTGGACAACTAAAAAAGCCAACCGAACAGGTCAGCCGAAACACTTTCACGATGAGTTGTATCTTTATCCTTCCACAGACACTGTGTGTGTGTGTTTTGGCCACCATGTTTGGTGTTATTAATGGACACGCATGAGTAATTCAGTGATCATACCCTAGCCCTATATTGAAACACATCAACCCTATGTGGCATGTAGTACACATCAATATTGTAGGCAAGGCAATACTTCCTGACTTGAGGGCGTGTGTGTAAACCGTACACTATGCATTTTGTGTGTATTATATAAACCACGCTTACAATAGAAACTCTGTATGTATTTCTATTGTGGCATTATAATACTACGCCATATATATACTGTATGTAGAGTGACCTTTGCTTTCCTTGTAAACATGCAGACTATAGTAGCTAGTGTACATACAATGAAGGTTCATATAGTGAGCAAAGGGGTGTACATAACACACTGTTTGGTTGCGGCTAATGTTATGTTGTATATGTAATGTCTGATAGTAAACGCACCAGAGTGTGTGTATACCACACAAGACCACCTCAAATCTCTTGTTACTTTATTCCTCTATACTATGTGACATTGTATTATGGGAGTGTCTATTAATACAATGTAAATGCACTTTACATGTATTGTAGGAGGAGGAGTCAGATGATGAAGAAGAAGAATGGGCATCCATCACTACTTACGCCAACTATAAACCCTCAAAACGTCAGTGACCTCAATTTAACTGCAATGAGCACACTGTTATAGAATCTTTTTTCTATTTCTGCAGTGAATATTGGACACAGTCATCCAGATCCCATCGTGGAGTCAAGGTTCACGACGATAATATCTGTCTATTTTACCATTTGTGTAAATGTTTTTAAACAATCCCAGTTGATTGGATCTCTTTTCCTTCCCGTCAGTCTTATCTTTCTCTTTCACTGATTTTAACTTTCCTGTCTGTAACATTCTGTTATTGTGCTTGAACCCATGCATGTGGCGTATAAGCACTTGTACTAATGTGAATATGATGCTCAGTTCTACCCACACTGGTCAGTATCGATCTGCTACGTCCACCACTCGAGATTTATCATCCATTTTAACACTATGTTGTGTTCATGAGAACACTCAATTTCATTTTTAAACTTATGGATGTTAGCCTCCACACTATGCTGTTGTCTGAGCACTCTATGTATTTACTGTACGTACCGATACTCTGTTTTTTTCTTCAGTTCACTGTCTAATGTGGAGCCTCCTCAAGTGTGGTTTGATCTGAAGTTGCCACCTCACGTTATAGAACAGGTCCAACTGTCATCGCTTCAGCTAGAGGCTGTGGTCTATGCCTGCCAGCAACACATGAACATACTGGCTGATGGCTCACGTGCTGGCTTTTTAATTGGTACAGAACTAGCTATTGGAATATGTTAATACTGCACTGTACACTACTGTTGGTGTCAACATTGTATCTCAATAATTGCTCTGCATCACTCAATTAGTGTTCTGTCATTGTGCAAATATATTATGCAGACATTACCCCATATGCACACCATACACCATGTGATTAAGAGATTCATACTCTATATTTCAGGGGATGGTGCTGGTGTGGGAAAGGGAAGAACTATTGCTGGTAAGTTTGTTGTAATTCTGTCTGATTTTTTATACTTTCAATGCTAGAAAACTTTCAACATATGACGTACGCTATCCTATGTATTTTGTCCAGGTATTATTTATCAAAATTACTTAGAAGGACGCAAGAAGGCAGTTTGGTGAGGTTTTAGTGTTTTGAATGAATTTATGCTGTTTCTCGTTACAGGCTAAGTGTCTCTAATGACCTCAAGTATGATGCTATACGGTAAGTGATTACTAGTGGAATTGGTACTAAATAGGTAGTGTGGTGCCGCGGTAGCTCAGTCGGGAGAGCGTCAGACTGAAGATCTGAAGGTCCCCGGTTCAATCCCGGGTCTCGGCATTTTTTCTTTTTTTTCGTTTAAAAGTCTTTTTTCCTTCCTTACAGAGACCTCAGAGACGTTGGAGCAAGGAAAATAGATGTATATTCATTAAATAAGGTACTCCATAATTTTTTTTTCCATGTTTCTAAAACACTTTTTCTGCAGTTTTACTACGGTAAAATCAGCGGAAAGCGAAATGGTCGCGTCAGGAAAGGAGTAATCTTCTCCACCTACTCGTCCCTCATTGGGGAGAGCTCAAGCGGAGGGAAATATCGTACAAGGCTCAACCAGTTGCTTCATTGGTTGGGCCAGTTTGAGGGAGTGGTATCCTGCAATTTTCTTCACTTTTTAGTTTTTTTTAACAATGAAAAACCGCATAGGTCCAAGGTAAAACGGAACGCGCACGCAAGCACAAGGTTGTGCGCAGAAGCGAACGCGTTTGCACGTAGTAGAAGCGGGCGTAACGCGATTTGCGCGCGTTTGTGCACGGGATGACGTTGCGCGCGTAGCGTGTACGCGCGGCGAACGCCGCGCGATTTCGAGCACTTGTTACCTTGCTCTCCGATAATCTCCATTTGCATGATAACCTGTAAGAGTTTAATTGTCCTATAACTAGTTATGTACTGTGAATCCATTGCTTTCCTATATACTAGTTATAAGAGGACTGACTACATTCAGTTGTTATCCCTGACCAGTAGTGTTAGATTGTATTTGATGAGTGTCACAAAGCCAAGAACCTGGTACCTACAGGGGCAAGTAAACCCAGCAAGACAGGTCTCACGGTGCTCCAACTGCAGAAGAAACTTCCCAAGGCCAGGATCGTCTACTGCAGTGCCACCGGAGCATCAGAGCCACGGAATATGGCATACATGTCTCGACTGGGAATCTGGGGTCCCAGCACTCAGTTCCCCACTTTTCAAGACTTCATAAAAGCAGTGGAAAGAAGGTATGATCATTGACAGCAGTTGTATATGTACACATGCTCTCACTTTGTACACCGTGTGTTACCCATGGTGGTAAAATATATACTTCTATTTGTACAGAGGAGTTGGTGCGATGGAGATAGTGGCAATGGACATGAAGGTATGTGTAAACACAATATCACTTTTATCTAAGTGAAGTTATATAGTGATATGGTCCTCAGCAAGGTTCTATAAAAGATTGTTTTCTATCCTCTCTTTTGTCACTGTATTGTGTGGTGTAGCTAAGAGGGATGTACATAGCCCGTCAACTCAGTTTCTCTGGAGTTACGTTTGACATCAGAGAGGTGGCTCTGACCGATACTTTCATTGAGATGTACGATTCCTCCGTGGAGATGGTTAGTTCTTGAATCATTGCATATCCAGAATGCTATCATTACACTACTACTGTATCATTATACTACATCAAAACATTTTGTGATGTGTGATGATCGTTTTACATTTCACCAAGGAGTTTATTCTTGCCTAGCAGCTCACAATGGTCTTTTTAAGTATTTACTCTATGGTTTTATATATACAGTGGGTGGAGTCAAAGAGATTGTTCCAGGAGGCTGCAGATCTGATGGACTATAACAGAAAGAAGCTGAAGGCAATGTGGGCACAGTTCTGGTCATCTCATCAAGTACATATACACTCTATACGTACAGTACACTATCAAAACCCCTCTCACTAAATTGCACTCTCAAATACTTGAACCAGCTCTTCTGCTAATCATTCAACTAACTTTTCTATTTTGAATCCTTTAGAGTTTCATCATCACTAAATGTTCATCAATAATTATGTTTACAATTTGTGTTTTTGTGTTATTTCAGAGGTTCTTCAAGTACCTATGTATAGCAGCTAAAGTACAGGAGGTTATAAAGATAGCAAAGAAGGGGCTGTCTGAAGGAGAATGTGTGGTGATTGGTCTCCAATCCACCGGCGAGGCCAGAACTCTGGAACAACTGGAACAAAACAATGGAGAGTTGAGCGGGTTCATTTCAACTGCCAAGTAAGTGAGCTGTTTCAATCTCTAAGAGCTTTGAATAATATGCTTCATTTTCAAGGTGTATTGCTTACACTCAGCTTTCAGTTTTGCTGTAGTTTCTCCATTTCAGTATATACCACTTTTTCTCTCTCCCTGCTTTACCTTACTATTATATGGCTGTCCATCGTACTGTACCTACTACAGTGATCCATCTTCCTCATCTCCAGGGGTTGTCTGGAAACACTGATCAAACGTCATTTCCCGGCACCCAATAGAGTTGGTATGGATTGGGCTCTGTTTGACAGTGACCCCACTCTCCCGTCCGCCTATCGAAAGAGGAAACGTAGGGAGAACAGGGGACCCATGTTTCAGGACGAACACTTCTCTAGTGACAGTGACGACAGCAGGTACTTATGTATATACTATGTACATAGTGCATTACTTAACAGAGAACGTATGGCCTTTGTTTTTACCTACATTAGCATTAGCAGGAATATGTCCACAGGGCTATGAACTAACTTACCACAATTAGTGTGTTAGTAGTAACCCAACTCTCAATTTTTCAACTTGACGAACTAAAAATTACGAATCCCGTTATCCGCAAAGATTATTTAACCTTTGACCTTTGGGAAGCGCACTTACACAATCGATTATGGTTAGCTATAATTATAGTAGCTCTGGTAGCTCAGGTAGCTCTGGTAGCTCTGGTAGCTCAGGTAGCTCTAGTAGCTGTGGTAGCTCTAGTAGCTCTGGTAGCTCTGGTAGCTCTAGTAGCTCTGGTAGCTCTAGTAGCTGTGGTAGCTCTAGTAGCTCAGGTAGCTCTAGTAGCCTGTGGTAGCTCTAGTAGCTGTGGTAGCTCAGGTAGCTGCAGTAGCTCTAGTAGCATAGGTAGCTCTAGTAGCTGTGGTAGCTGTGGTAGCTCTAGTAGCTGTGGTAGCTCTAGTAGATGTGGTAGCTCTAGTAGCTATGGTAGCTCTAGTAAGATACATGAGCAATGTCCTGCTAACTATCATGACTGATAATAGTAACATAAACATTGCTTGGTCATTCTTATGATAACACCTAACAGACCTTTCTGGGGTGAGTGGATGTCAAAATGTGTACCCAGGTGTAATACACTTATTGTGCAAATGGCATGTTGACAGGTATTTTATGGTTTTAATAAAACATGTTCACTAGGACCCTTATAATATTGTATATACTGTCAACATGTCATTTAGAGCTACTAGAGCTACCTGAGCTACTGCAGCTACTAGAGCTACCTGATCTACTAGAGCTACCACAGCTACTAGAGCTACCTGAGTACCACAGCTACTAGAGCTACCTGAGCTACTAGAGCTACCGCAGCTACTGCAGCTATACTATAGCTACCTGAGCTACTAGAGCTACCACAGCTACTGCAGCTACTAGAGCTACCTGAGCTACCTGAGCTACTAGAGCTTCCAAAGCTACCTGAGCTACTAGAGCTACTAGAGCTACCATAGCTACTAGAGCTACTAGAGCTACC
>JAODVQ020318103.1:0-12065 GCA_025400075.2 Phenganax stokvisi
TCAAATGTGAGGCGTCCGCGGAAAACTCTCTGCTACGGAGATCTGCGAGCAGCCCGCATAATACACCTACAAACTGTCTGCAATTTTTACTCGTGGCCTCAGCGCGTGCATATAGACGCGCACTGCGGTTAATCAGTAGTGTTTATAATAAGTCAATGACTATGTAAACGCGGGCGGGTCAGCCTCCAGCTCAGTCTACATTGATACATATCTACTGCAACTAAAGCAATTTGGCTACACGATTCCATATTATGCTAGCGCCGAGGGTTTGCACTTTAGTGCTTTTCATTCTAGCAATTATTTCTTTATTAGCAGGAATATTAAATGAAATCAGAATTAGTTCTAGAAAAGTCTGTAGTCAGAAGTCTGCATAGGATGTAGTTATGTAACTATGTCACTACATAACTCTTCATATATAGAGCAGGTCGTGCAATACTTAATTAGTGATGCAATGGACCCATTATAACTGTATACCAGGTGTGCGCTGCACGCATCTGTGAAGATAATGAGAGGTGATGGCCAGCAAGAACTACAAAAAGTATATAACCTGAACGCAACATGTGCCTACATCACTCTCTTCATGCAAATACTGTTTAAGTCTACCTCACCTAACCTCACAAAATGAAATAATATCAAAAACGTGTGCTTTTACGTATTTTAAGAATGTTTTCCCTTTAAGGAGGTATAAAATGAGGGTTTGTGAGTAAGACCACTCTTGCTCCCAGTATATAACCACATCATGGAATATTATCATCTAGTATACATGGCAGTCAATGTATATAGACCTCAATGTGGCATCGAAAACTAGCCAACTGCATAAAACTAAACACACACAATCAATTCTCTGGTCAAGTCTTATTCATATAATGCCATTGATGTCAGGACTTCGCATGAGATATTCAATGCTGGATAGAATTTCTCGTGGCTATACACCCATTTCATGGAATTGTGATTAACTGCATGCAATGGCCATTTTGACAAGGCTTTAACAGCAGTTAGAATTTTGATGAAAGACCATCATTGGCCCTTGCTGTGGGTGGAATCTTCTTACATGATGCAATAGGTAAGTTCTTTAGATCAATAGGTATATTATACATCCAATAAGAACCATAAAATGCAGCAAAATAATGTCAGATTCCCCTAAGTAAACAATAGATCAGTCCTCATTGACCCAGCCAATAGACATTCAAAACTTCAATAACAGGTGTGCGAATGCAGGGAAAACCTTCCCAACCATCCTCCAATCAGCATTTGTATAAAAATCAAGCCGAAATGCACCTTTTTCACAATTCAAATTCAACTTATACCTCTTTTTACTTCACACTAAATTCAACTCTCAAGATGGCAACTTTGACTGTGAAGATTGTACTGGTGGTTGCACTAGCAATGATGGCTGTGGAAGTGGACTGTCGCAGTCACAAAAACCCTTTTGCTCCTGAAAATGACACTCCACAAGAATGCAGGTAAAATTTATGTTGTCTGAGTGTTCATTCTGTTCATGCTGTTCTCATAGGACCATTGAGGAGGATCCATTGCTCAAGTTCATTGTGCCCTGTTCTCAACATGGCCCTTGCAGCAAACACAATAGAAGGGCATGTAAAGAAGCGGTCATCACACTCCTGTAAGTCTCAAAGATTAATAATAAAACAATGAACACCCATAAATGATTGTTTTTTCCCTAGTAAGATTTTATTATTTTAATAATCACACCAGCTCAGAGCTCTAATAGCATCCCTTCTATGGCGGGTGTCTCTATGTTAGAGTGTCAACAATAAGTATATTGTATTATCTCTGCACTGTGTAAAACATCATGGCTTATTCACACTGAATATAGAGATTTAGAGAGTGAAGATAATCAAATCCTTCCACCTGAGCAAAGAAAGCTGGTGAGAAACAGCAGGTCTCATCGAAGTGGTAGCAGTACTGGTACTGGTAGCAGTGTTACACTGGAGAGTGCTATCATGTTTTTTATGGAAGCTGCAACAGCAATCGAAAATGGTCTCGCTGACTGTCCGACAGAAGGTCAAGAATTCTGCATCCTTCAACTCTTTATCTCCATCTTGCAAGACTTCTTCATGCTACTCACCTGAAAATGACTCCTCAGTATTTCTTGCATGATATTGGACAAAATCAAAATGTTGGACCAAGATGTAGTATAGCTATAGCAATGTACCTGATTTGAACAGTTTAGCTTAGTGTCTTACCTCTACTCTATACACATACAATTTCAATGTTAATTCAGTTTTCATTAATTCGTCGGTCAAGTCAATTACCTTCACGACTATGTAATTAATCAATCAATCTGGGATATGCCTGCTACAGGTTTCACATAACAAGAAAGCTCTGATTCTAATTAAAGCTCTGGTTAATCCAAATCTGGCCTGAAATCGCATGTGCACATAGACAAGAGCCTAAATCAGTGGTATAATATACCTCTTTTTAGTTGTAAAAGACTAGGCTATGAAGGCACTAGGGCTTGACATAATAATTTTGAGAAAAATTATGTAATTCTGTTACACCATTAGAATGTAAAATAGGCAACTTCTCCTCCCTGCACTTTCCAGGCCTGTGGCACAGCACATACAATATTAGTTTCTTTTTTTTAGAAAATATTGTAGTAGATGGAGTGCTATTTTTGCTATAGTTATATGGTATATAACATACTGCTCTCGCTGCCAACCCTTGACCCCCTCTACCCTGTAGGCCCGCATGTGCAGTACTGCGGCTCTGCCCCCTTACGCATGTGCACCACCCTCCGCCTCGCTTGTGCATTAACTTGGTTTAACCCTCATTAAACCCTATATAAGTGTAGATGTGTTTATGGATCCAAACAAAAGTCGTCACTGGTCTGAGGAATAACTTTTTATCATGTTACACCTACAATACTCACTCTAATTTCCAAATTAAACAACCAAAAATCAGCAAAATAGTTATATACAATAAAAAGCAAAATAGTCATAAAATTTGAACAAAAATCAAAGTAAAATAGGTAACTTAAAAAGTATACTGTGTCCAGGCCTAGCAGGCACACTCACTCTTTTCCCACATACATAGAACCACTTTACCACATCAGACTGTACTGTTTAGACTCTTATCTTATCACAGGACAAGATAGGCAATTCATGTCAGATATCAATGATGTTAATGATCCCACAACAGTACTCAGACAGCAAATGTTGTACTTGTACTACAATTAATATACAAAGATAGTATTGGTGATAAAGAGAGAAAAAGTGTGTCAAATACTACTATGAGGTAGTTTCAGGAGTGTACCAAGTCCAGCCTTGAGACTCAATGACAGGTCTTAGCTGTTGCTCTCCTACTATAGGCATGTAGACACGCTTTAGATGTGTCCTTGACCACCATTCACCTCTACTGGCTGCCTCACTGCCCATCTCTGTGTACTTGTAGTGGTAGTGAAGAGCTCTCACATACCTGTAGGATGCAGGTAGTGATGGTCTAACATATCTCTTCCATGATACATTCTAGCTACAAGAAAGGGCACTGTTATACCATACATGTGTAACTGTGTGCCATGCCCCAGTTCAAAGCTTCTCACTGGCCTCTCCCCTCTCTCATCCCATTGTTAATGTGGTATAATATGTTACCCTAGCAGAAGCCCATGAATGAGAAGAAGGCAAGGGGTGTGTAAGGTAAATCCATGTATATACTGATCCTAACTAGAGGAACAAGTCATCATACTATATATACTAGCTACCAAACATGATCATGGCCTAAGTATTCAGGAACACCCACAAACTCTAAATTTAGAGGAGGTTGGAACAAAGTATTGTATTGAGCATGTGCACACAGCCCAGCAAGTGCTGAGTCAGTATCACTGACTCAGCACTTTTTCTACTAGATTATTAGGCTTTGTACACATGATCCCTACTTCATTCCACCCTCCTCTGCTCTACACTACTCTAAGGACACACTTATTACCCTAGAATAAGTGGTCCCAGGTTGTCATAACACCCACTTGGTATCTTATTATTAACTTCCTTCTAGAGCTGGGCCATTGCTGGTGAAAATGTTGTGCTTACTCTACTACAGTATCATAGTCATGGGGCTCATGGTCTCCTCCTACAATAGAGTGCAGTGTGCAAATTGTTGAACTAACTTGGGAGGTTTGTCAGCAAATGGATTGTGGGCCAGGAGAGAGTTAATGGAAGGATCTCCAGCTAGTATCTTACCAGCCAAATTCAGGATCCAGGGATTGTGTTGGTAAGTCTGCAAAATGCAAATTGTATTATTTTAGTTCGATAGCTACTTAAGTAAAACTTCCGAAAGGGCCCCTCTAAAAGAGGTGGACCAGTTTGTATGATCAAGGAAGCCTATGCATGGAACCAGGACAACAAGTATAAGGACATTTAATATTATGTCATGTACATAAGTGAGGAAACAAGGCAAGGCAGCATAGCAAAGCACAACTACTCTCCAGGACAATTCTTTCCAAAGAACTGCCCTAGATGGAACTTGAACCCATAACACCAGTATTTCAGCATGAGTGCTCTACTAACTAAGCTATTAGGGACAATCAGCTATGAGGGGCTTAAGTCAGCAACTCAATACAACGCAAGACAAAGCAAAGGCATTCAACTCACTGAACTGTGCTAGGACCTCACTTATCATGGAAAAGCCAATCCAGGTATATACATACCTAAACCACTAACTACTTCAAATTAGGTATTAATACACTAAGTGAGGTAACAGGCAATGTGGATGCATAGTAAAGCAAGGCAAAAGCCACCCAGGACAAGTATACATAATGTTATCATGTAGATATTGATACCTGGAAGGCAGCAAACCACATGAGCCAATCGAGGCGGTAGTGATATGGAGAAATGAGACACGGTCTACGATCAATACTCCCTGGTTTACATTTGAACTCAATCTCTAGCCATGTAGCTCTCTCTCCATCATGACCCAGTGAGGTGTTGTATGTACCCTCCAATATCACTTCTGTCCTCTCCTTAGTAATACTGTATGTATGTAGGTAATAGAGACTTATAAACAATAGCTATTCTTTTATTGATGGGCTAGTAAACCTGCCAAAGGCTCCATAGGTATTAACAATTCTGAATGAGTCAAATGAAGTATTCATGAGCTGGTGAGAAGAGAGTAAGTTCTGGACCACAGGGATACTCAGGTAGGCTAGGAGTCCCGCCAGAGCCAAGGACGACACTTGTCGAATATACCATCCTAATACAGAGATGAGATTAATACTATTTTGAATGCACACTAGTTTGAATGAAATATTTAGTGTAGAAGCATCAACACAAGGCAAGTGCACACAACAACAAATCTACTCTAGTTCGAACAGCTACAAATTAACATCAGTTCAAAAAACAACAAATCAACATTAGTTCTAATGTAAAATATTATTGTGGGTAGTGTGAGCGATCCTAGACAGAATAGACCCTAGCAGTTGGTGTCTCAGGCTAATGTCAAACTTGCTTAGCTATGATGCAATGTTGGTCTATCCTCTTATCTGCTTTTTCAACCTCATATGGAGCATGATATTGCACATGACAAACCTCTCTGAGTTATAACACTCAGTGAATTGCCATGTGCATCACATTAGTGCAGGGAGAGCATGCACACATTGACAGTTAACAACACACAGAAATATTTTGTGTGTATTTTCAATAAAATAGGCTCACTTATGCTCACTAATAAAATATAACACTACATCATACCAAAAGTATAATTGAGTAAGTGATACATAAACATTGCAGCTATTAAGTTATGGAAATACCTTACCACAATGTACAACATTAAAGGCAGTGTAGCAGTATATAAGGGCTAAATTTAGAAATGTTACTAAAGATAGAACAAACCAATCAAGAACAATGGGATACAGTGAAATAATGCAATTTCGTTCCACTTGTACTAAATATAGCCTTTATATACTGCTACACTTTCTTTAACTAATACCCCATCAGTGTATTATTAAAGTTAAAGGATCAATAATAGAAGGTAGTCAGGGCTTTGAAACAGCTTTTTATACTTTCCAAACACACCTACTCAAAAACACAAATACTATGTATCATTACCAAGAGGTTTTGACTTGTTATGAGACCAGTAGTTCTGAATGCCTCTCACTCTATGTACAGTGGTAGAGGAGAATAGCCAGGAGAGAGATAGATCATCAAAGCAGAAGAATGCAGGAATGAGGGTCAGCCAATTGAGGAAACTCAGATTACCACTGATTATCAGTATCACCTGCAACAATTCATTTGATAAGATATTGGAAGCAAAATTGTCTCATGAACAATATTATTCAGAGCAGAACTCTTCTGACATCCTATTTGTAGAGGTCAAGGCACAAGTGAATCCTCTCTATACTGGACAACTTAGGGCTGTTATAGCAGCATGTCCACTCTGGAAGAGTGATGCATTGATCTATAGTAAGTTGGGACAACGAAATCTGTATGTTATATTGAGGTGTCTGCTATAGAGGCGTTCTATTGTATAAATTATAAAGAGGACATCTACCACTAACATAGCATCCTTTTTATAGAGGTAAAATAATGCCAGAGGTGATCAATGTATGTTATGTATATGTATCATACACCCTGCTTACATAGACACCTTAAACCAGTTTGGAAACCAATTTACTGAAATAGTCTAAAAACTGCATATTTCTACACACTGCTTTAGAATATGTTACAAAAACAACACATGGTTTGTGGCAAAGTCTCCCAAACTAATTTGATCCATGTCAGCAGGGCTATTCACACAGACAGAGACCTGAAAGAGAATCTGGATGACTCCACCCACAATCCTCAGTCGCCTAGGGAGGAACAGGAGAAATGGAGCCACCAGTTCCACAAAGTGGTTACCCAGAGTCTCCAGTTGGTGTATGATCACTGGTGAATGATGTAGATAGTAACTGATTGGATTGGGAACTGGTTGGGTCTAAAAATAAAATATGAACATAACAAAATACTTAATAGTCATCTCAAATCCAAAGAAATTAAAATTTTACAGCTGAGAGTGTGTCTTGATACTTTGTAACACTCTCTTTATTGTTCCACCATAGTATTAGCATCTGTTACTCGCATACTACCCCCTAAGACAGGGGCAATTCCTTTACAAAAGGATAATGGACTTCACTATAATCCACTCATTTGTCAGACTCTAAGATAGAGACAATATCATAAGCACGCAAGCACCCTTCCCTCCAGTAATTTGGACAGCTCCTTAAATACATGTACCTCGTAATGATAGTTCATACAAGTAAGATCCCTCCAGCATTGATCTCCTCTAATCTTAATCAACCCCTGGAGAACCAGGGGATAATTTAAACATTCTTTTATTGGTACACCAACGTACAGCTCCGAGCATTATCCTGAAGACGAGCCACCTGTAGCCCCAGATGACAGCCCAGGAGGTGGGGGAGTATTGAGGTAGAGGAGAGAGAGACAGGACAGGAGAGAGGAATATAGCCAGGAACCCTGTCTCTAGCAACTGAGACTCCCAGCCTCACAATTATATGGTCCAATAGAATTATTATATGCTACATTTAGAAAACCTGATACACTTACCAAATGAGTACCTGCAGATAGAATAAAATGCTCCGTGAATCAACTGATTTGGGACATGTACGTATATACTACAATGTAACCTCCAACTGAATGAGAACAGCATCTCCAAGCTATGCACACTAAAATGACCCTTATTAAGAGTTTCTACTGTATATCAGAGGCACACATCAGGTGGCAATAATGTTGGGCCCCAAACTTCCCCAATCAGTAGTGTCAGTGGGAGTACGAAAATACAATTTAGCCTCCTAAGATGCTATTGACTATACATATAAGCTGTCCTATATATTTATATATGAGACATGAAATGTGTTCAAATGGCAATGACATTTATTGTAGAACATATTGGCTATATTATGTACAAAACACACCAGCGTTGGCCGATATTAACAATTGAATGATAGAGGACCCAGAGAGCAGCAAAGATGAATGAATTCCCAGATCCTAGGACCAGGAGAAGACCAGAGAGACCGAGTCCTGCACAGGCTATGCAGTCCAGGGCAATATCAGTTTTGTCGTCTGGAATCCACCATAAGATAGTCGGTGCAGCTGAAAATGCTGCCATATTAGTGCTGGAATTAACTGCTACCTAATAATGAGTAATATGTCAAGTGAGAGTATTCTGTGCTTAAAACACAACTACATAGTGTAGAAAACATCCCTCTTTGCCTTGTATAGTGTTGTGTTGGTATTGTAGGCTCAGGCCTACTACCAACTGACTGCCCCTAGTAGCTCAGTTGGTAGAGATCACTCGGCCCGTAATGCTGGGTGTTATGGGTTCGAGTCCCATCCAGGGCAGTTATTTCTTTTCTCTGAAAAGTATGGCTCTGGATCTAGTTGATTTGTTTGTTGTGTACTTGCTTTGATGTTTCCTCACTAAGCTAATCATGTGGATACATAAAAAAATAAAGCCCAAGAGTCAGGGACCATACAAAGGAGATGGTTATCACATTTTCTATTAAGATCTTGTTAGGAGGGAGGGCCACTGGGCATCCCCAGGTCTTCCTATTAAATCACTCCCCTATACAGAGCAGGTCCTGTTCCTAAGGCTTGGTATAGTACAATATAACAATAGTACTACCTGGTCAACTAGCTGTATTTTCATCAACATTTGTAAAAGGAAATGAGAGCTCTTAACACGCCAGTTCACTGAACGTGGATATATGATACTAAAATTAGGTCTTGAATGGTGTCACTGTGAAGGTGAACAATACACTATCCTGATAAACTAAAAAGGACTTCTGTATACTACATCTACATATATATACAGTATTTGTTTGAACCTCAAAGTGTTGTCTTAGTCGAGAGAGATAGGCAGGTATTGGTAGAAGACCATTTTTACCAAGGAGTTCCTTGTTCTGGTTTAGTGCAACAAGAAAAGCCACAACTTCAAAAGAAAGAAATAGTTGAAGAAATAGAGTAATATAAAGAGAACAGAGAACAAGATGGCAGATAGCACATTAGTGCTTTATGAGGAGTGGTAGCATAAGAGAGAAATAGGGCTCTAAGGACAGTAGATGTGATCAAGCCATAAGAAAATCTAGGTCAAACTAGATATATTAACGTGTGCATCATAAGAGCATCTACAGAATTACAGTAAATAAATCCCAGAGAACGGATGAAAACAATTCTTGTTAGCCAGTAAGATCCTGGGCTTAGCAGCCCATCGGTTTTTCCCTCCTTCGCCGGCTCAGGCACCTCGTTAGAATCCCGTACATAAGATTCATGCTCCGCCACCACAGAAGATTCACTGGAGGATTCTTCTCCAGCGCCACGGGTAGTACGCTTTACCTCTTGCCGCTTACGTACGAACGCCATCTTTATCCGCCATCTTTGTAATAACAACGCATGCACAACGTTTAACGCATGCGCAATAACTCATCAATATTAACAGAAAAACACTTGCTAGTAATAATAACTAGGACACACAGGAACAAAATTTGATGAAAAAGATTTACAAATACTTCGAGAATATTAATAATTACAGTATGTGAGAAAAGAAATGCATGTGTTACATAAACTCTACACATTAGAATCATTATTATACTACAACATTAATAAAGGGAGGAATATGCCTACATTATACATACACAGAGAGGTGTAGTACACACGTGTTTAATGTCCTTGGTGTCTGGGAGAATCCTCTTGTTGTTGTCTTTACGATCGCTCTTTCACGTAGGGGACGGGGAACATGCCCTCCTTACCATTGCAGGTCCCCTTCCACCAATTTTGGTCGCTCTTATCCAGGACTGTGATGATATCGCCCTTACGTAGTCGCAGTTCTCCTTCTTCTTGTGGCTCAAAGTCAAATGCTGCAACTACAGTCGTACTCTGCAAAAGAAAACACATACGATGAAAACAGTCTCTAAAATGTTGCGACACAGCTTTACTGTGCGAAAATGCACTATCATTGCTAAACAATTGAACCTCCAAAATCTCTAAGTTTTAACCACCGCTATACAGAGTTTAGACATAACACTACATTTGTCTAAAGACAAGAAAGGATGTACTGTAAGGACAAAATGGTTATATGGCCTCTCAAGAAGCTGTCTTCCATGTGTATATCTTAGATTGACAGTGGAGAAGTACTACATATATAAAGTGCCCACTCTACAGAGGTTGTCATCTACTAGAGAGGGTGGCAGGGTAGTACTAATGTGTCCTCTCTTGAAAGGCAACTGTTAAACTGCATGTTTTCTGGTGTGCATGTGTTGCAGGGATTTTTAGACAATTAGCCCCATCTCATTGTCCTCCTCTCTGTATTATTGACAAAGTTATCCTTAAATCCATTTGCACTTTGGAAGAGCAATTAATATGACAGTCAGAGGGGCAGTGTCTTTCAGAAAGCCCATTACAAGCACAGTCTACATAGTGTATCTACACAGTGTATCTACACATTATCATTACATTCCTGAGGATAACAGATAAAGTGAAATTTAGGTACATAACTATCTGAGAAAAACTAGTGTTTCCTCCACTGTTTGGGACATAAAGCAAGGCTGATGCAATGCTCCAATTATTGCCCATGCACAGGTTCACTTCTACATGATTGTACATGCAATAAAATCTAGTACACACGGAGAACTAGCGAGTAGAAGTGGCCGAGATAGTATCTCAAAAAATTACTAGAATGTCATATGAACCATCACAAGCTGCCAAACTACCACTCTACTAACAGCCACCTGTTATCTCAGTTGTGGTTTAGAGGCTCAGAAATCTTTTATTGGTCTTCATCAAAATATGGTCTTATTCGTGAGTGCTTTTACTACTTTCTTAATATATTCACTGCAACCAACATTGTTTAGTACAGTAGAACCCGGCATCAATGGGACGGAGCATAGCCAGACAAGTGAAATAATCCACTATGTAAATCAAGTCTAAGATATACACTACCACATGTAGTATACCGTACAATACAACATATCAAGCTTAGCAACCAGCTAGGATAAGGTCTCGCCTTGTTTCTAGCGGTCTGGCTGGGTTATTTTCACAACTAAAGGAATGACATGAGGTTAAGTGCAGTTGAATTGTATGATGTTCCTTTGCCTTGCCTTTATTCCTCTTTCTGTTTCATACCTTCTTCTCTTCGAATGTAAAGTACAGCATAAGTAGCGGGCTTCAATTAGAATTACTGCGCGAGTTGGGCAAGATAAAACGAGCAGCTGGTAAACTGAACCCCATATAACTGAGGTCCCACAGTATATGGTACAGTATTTATGACCCTTCACATCTTAAACTCTACGTGAATAGCCATTCATTAACACTCTGTTGCTTTAATCTGATATTGAATATCAAATGCTATGTACCAGATGCACTCAGTGTACCACTAGATATACCTGTAGTAGGATTTCATGGAGAAACATTGGGTCACTAATCCATCAGGGAGAAACAGAGAAATGTACAATATAGTAATACAGTGGAACCCCTCAATGCGGACCCCCTGAAAAGCGGACACCGCGATAATCCGGCCAGGTTTTGATGGTCCCGAATGCTATCCCTTTATAGGTAGTACATCTGCACCCCTGAGATGCGGACACCTCGGTAATCCGGAAAGCGGACAGCGCACGATGGTCCGGGCGATTACGTACAACACAAAATATCACTCAAAATGCGGACAGCAAGCTTGCTAACTGCTATTTTTCTGTGCTATATTCGAGTGCTAGACATAACTCACAGTACAGAAGCGGAAAATCATGCACATTAGCGCCCTATTGGATGCCTCTCGACGGCCACACCTTTTCCACGTAGCAGACCGATTACAAACGCACAACCGTAGAGAAGACTGTGTTCCTCGTTCATTGAATAAGGTAGTCGGCGAGGTATAACGTCGAAACGTTTAGTCAGCTCGCAGTCGGCGAAATGTTTAGTCAGCTTGCTTGCTTCAGCTTCCAAACAAAAACAATGGCGCGTGTATGCAAAAAGTTACGTAGGTACTTCTCGCATCATTATAGACTAATTTAGGGCAAAACCCCTGAAATGTGGACACCTCAGTAATCCGGACACTTTATTGTGGTCCCA
>JAODVQ020318212.1:0-12063 GCA_025400075.2 Phenganax stokvisi
TATTCCAAGCCTCTCTAATCCAGCCACCTCACTATTCCAAGCCTCTCTAATCAATTACTAAACCAGGTAACCAACAAAGTAATACTTCTCGTATTCCATACAATTTTCTACCTTAAAAAATTCAGGCACCTCACTTATTACAGCAATTCTATCATAGACACCAGCTGTGGCAAGATTGAAATAGTGAGTAATGTGCAATAGTATTGTTAAATACAATAGATTTGTATACGATTTAGGGCTTTCAGCTTGCCACTAGAAAGCCTTCAGTGAAATTGGATATTCATTCTGCTAGGCAGCAGTTCCAGGAATCAGGTTTTTCCCCCATCATTTTGGGAGGCAGTCGGGTTTGGAGCTAGTGGGCGATATAGTTGTGTCTGGAATTCCTAAGCGATTCCTTTCGGGGAGGGTAGCTACGGGAGCTGGATTCCGAAGGCTTCTTTCTTCCGGCAAACCACTTCCCATATGCCTTCCTACTTAATGTACTACACCAGTAATTAATGTATTGATAACCAAGTAATAATGAGAGATAGTGAGTGGTAATTTTAAGCAAGTTAATAATAGAGGAAGTATATATCCCATTGTAGTAGTTAAATAATGAAAATGAAAGCTTAGAAAATGAGGTATATGTATTAGAGCTCAAAGCATATGAATTGTTTCGTATGGTTACAGATTTGGGCTAAATATGGGGGCTGGAACGAAAAATGCGGATATTTACGCTGGCACTAAGGCTGTAGAGATTGTCATTTATGCCAGTTTTATGGATATTGCCAGTTAAAATGCGAAAATTCAGGATGTTGTGTAGGGTAGTACCATATTTAAAGGGATTGTAGCAATATTACATGAAATGTTACTAAAGATAGAACAAACCACTCAAGAACAATGGAATACAGACAGTGAAAGAATGCAATTTTGTTCCACTTGTACTAAATATAGCCTTTACATACTGCTATACTTTCTTTAAGTTTGAAGATTCTGAGTGTTATAACCACAGCCATCGTGGCACAGAAAATGTAGAGAGAGAGAGAAAGAGAGATATAGGGAGATAGAGGAGGAGGAGATGGATGCGTGCAATTCCCAAAAGGACCACACAAATCGTAGTCACGCCATTATCATCAACCCACACACCAGTGGTGTCTACAGCACACAGTGAGTAATAATCAAACACTGGGCTCATAACTACAGTTCATACCACTGCACCATTCCTGACCTTCGAGGTTATGCTTTACAAACTGACTGCCCCTGGTAGCTCAGTTGGTAGAGCACTCGGCCCAGAATGCCGGGTGTCATGGATTCGTATCCTATCCAGTGCAGTTCTTTTCAAGAAAAGGAAAGAATTGATGTAATTAATTTCTTTGGCGTGCGCCTTACATTGACGTTTTCTCAGAGCTCCACTATATTTGGGTGGTCCCAATCAACCTTTTCAAAATTATTCTATTTACAAACTTGGGACACCGAGCATTTATTACACAGTAATTCTCCTAATAACATACATACATACGTCCAAATATCTACGTACATACATAGTTAAAGAGACCGCAGTATAGAGTCTACTTACATATTAGCTACATACACATTTGTATACTATGCTCAATGGCTCCATACTGTGCAAGAAATCAACAGTTTAAGGTCAAACCCCATATTAAAAACCTCCCTATAAAGGATACACAATAGAATAACCTCTCTAAAAGGACACTTACATATAAAGGACACATAAAACACACCTCCGAACAAAGGACAAAGTGAAAAAATTCTATAAATGGAGCCAGTTCAAAGGTCACTAACAGAATATACTACTTCTATAACACTTGATACATTATCAACCTCTGAACCTCCTTACAAAGGACAAAATGTTCTGACAGTGTCCTTCCTAGAGAGGTTCCACTTTATACAGTAGCTTACACCAAGAGACCTGATTAATTGGGCTCAATATTTTTATTTTCAAAGCAAATTTTCACCTGGTTGTAAAACTCTTCTCACTTTTCTAGTGACACCAGTTTCATTGTTAGCTTGTTCCATTTGACTGACGTCTACTGAGTAGGAACGTCCAGCTGCTTTGAACGAGACTTTTCCCGATCTTCTGCTGGTTCTAAGTTTAGTAGTGGATTGATCAGCAGCAGTGGTTGCTGTGAGAGTTCCGTGAGCTTTCTCCAGATCCTTGGTGACTTGTGGGTCATAAGGTTGCCATTGTCCATACTCATTCTGCCATTCCCATACTGGAATAACTAAACACACACAAACAGAGAGGAAAATAGGTATGTAAAGTTAGAGGAGTTCTTTCACTCTTTGCTTTGCTGAATGATTGGCCTCTATGAGGGCATGGAACATCTGAACTATAAGTGGTATATATACAGGTCATAATTGTAATATGGTGTAGCTGGCCTTAGTGGGCCCAGTGAGCATGGGTGACAGAGAGTCGGACATGATAACAGAGAGATTGTGTGAGACAGGAAGAGAGAGTGAGAAAGAAATAGATAATGAGTCAAAAGAAAGGAAATCATTATTTTCAGAGGATACACATCAACTAACCAGCAAGTGAGGCACAGCGAACACTCAGCACATTTCCCTTCGCCGTTTCATGCTTCATCGCTTTCAAATCCACCGTACTCCGTTTCCCCGACGGTACAGTTTCCATGGCAACGCTATCTACCCCACAAGCTCTACACGCCTCCAATAGCCGTTGGCATCCCGGAGAAAACCTCGCCCATTCACCCTCGTCGTTTTCCCATTCCCATACGGTCTGAGAGTCTGGAGAATTGGAGGAATTGGAGGATGAGAGACAGCGAATATTTCTCTGCCATCCTGTTACCAGATTACACTGGGTCATGGATTCGAATCTTATCTTCATTTTAACGCCGACCGCTACTTCTAGAGTGAGGTCACTGTCTCCACTGATTAGAGCCTGGCTGAGTTGGTGAGATTGGGCGGTCGTATAGCTACTCCATTTTCCATCGTCTAGTTCCCACTCCCAGACTCCCTCTTCTGCTATTTTTGATTTCTTACTCACTCCACCTCCACCTCCACCTCCACCTCCACCTCCTCTTCCTCCTGCTCCTTCACCTCCTCCTCCTTCTCCACCTCCACCAATTTCAGCATTATCTACAGTGGCACCTGCAGAGCGTGCAAAAGTCTAAGGATCAAATCAATTAGTGACCGACCGCAATTAAGTCAACCTTTTACCCTTACAACCGCCTAAAGAAAGCTTTCTAGCTAAGGTGCATTATCTACACACACCCGCGGGGATCGCCACCCGCCGGCTGCGACACCTAGCGAGTTTGCAGCTGCACTATATAGTACCGCTGGCAAAGGCTCGGCGTCCTCATGTGCAAACCAACCTGCTTTTCTTCTCCCTGATTTTCTGGACATTTTAGCTCGGGAGCTTCTCCTCGGACAGTTTAGACCCCGCCCACAAACTCAGAAAGTGGGTTGGCCCCGAGTAATTATCCACTTAATTATCGATTACGTAATCGTTTTACTTTATATTAGTGCGCGGGCGCCGCCCTCCTAATCAACATACTTTGTGGTCGTTCTCCTCTGCGCGTTATGTGGTAATATACGGAGTCGATATTATAGGAAGAAGAAAGAGGTAGAGAAGTGATCGGTGTAGCTAGTGGAGATCTCTATCAAGCGACCAACTAGCTTATCGACACAGATCGTCGAAAGAAAATATTGAGGTCCTGGAATAAAACGGCCGCGATCCGAACAAGAAGGCGGCCACCTATGCTGAATCTAAAACATCGGTGATCGAGCGGTTTGGTAGCTTTCTAGACGGCAAAGTGAGCTGCTGCTGATATTTAGTTCAGGACCCACGTATCATACATACTGGAATTTGGAAGAGGACTGTCTGAAAGACGGAGCGAATCAGTCATAATAAAACCTACAGCCTACACATAAAATAAAAGAAGCGAGCTTGCTAACAGGCCGGGTAAATTCGCAGAGCTTCAAAGAAAGACGTCTGTGTTTCCGTGCACTATAGTTGAGCTATTAGAAAGGTGAAAGGTAAAAGAAGCTATGGAGTATGCTCCGTTTGAAATGGACGACCCGCGGTCGCGTTCCAGCACTTGGCCAATGGCGCCGGATCCAAACCAACCTCAACCGCCGCCGCAGCCACCTCAACCTGGTACCGTCATCTCCTCCGATTCCCCAGAGCGAGGAGGAGCGGTAATAAAGACGGAGCGACAGGAGTCGGAATCCCCGCTGCCCCTGACTCCCAAATCGGAGCCGAAGAAGATGCGCAACGCTTGGGGCAATCTCAGCTATGCTGAGCTCATCACTCAAGCCATTCTCTCCTCGCCTGACAAGCGGCTAACTCTCTCTGAAATCTACGACTGGATTGTGCAAAACGTACCGTATTTCTCTGACAAGGCAAACAGCCCGTCTACTGCCGGATGGAAGGTAACTAACAGTACGACTGTAGCTATAGTCTAGTTCGTTATGTCAATGCCCGTCTTTAGGAATCCAGAATTGTCGCTTAGGTTTCGTGACTATTATTTACGAGCCGTGGATTAGTTAGTGGCTGTAACTAGGTAGCTTGTGCGCTGCTGCTGCTGCTGGCGCCTGGAGATTGCGTGTCTTCCATCTCTGTGGGCGTGCCGCCTAGCCTTGCCGAGCCCGTTCCCATTGGTTACCGTGTACAGGCTATTTTCCCATGGTTTCCTCCCGCCTTCCTCGTCCCCTTTCTCTCTCCCCCTCCTCCATTTGTAATTTCCTGACATATTTTCTATATAGCAACCCCCTCTGAAGTTTTGAATTGACCTCTCCCTCTCTTCTTGCTGTTCTTGTGCATGATTTCATTCTACTGGGCCCATGTAGCCCAGGTGCACCTTAGTGCAGTGGTGACGGTGGCTACCATTTGGATGTTCTGTGTCTCATAGAGGCTAGTATCTCTATTCTCTCTATCTCTCTTTCTCTCCTATTTAGAATTCAGTACGCCACAACCTCTCCCTGCATAGTCGATTCAACAAGGTTCAAAACGAGAGCTCTGGGAAGAGTAGCTGGTGGACTGTTGATCTTGACGCCAAATCCAGTCGGACAACTCGACGAAATCGGTCCCAGTCAGTTGATAATGGTAACACGCCATCTCCTAAGACCCCGAGAAAGAAAAAAGAGCGTAAGATAAAACGAGTGAAGGGAGGAACGTCTCCAAGCGATCTTAGTCCGTGTGATAGTCCAACTATGTCATCCCCGCATCTCCAAGCCTCTCCGTGGAGTCCAAACCCTTCTTGTCCTTCACCTGCACCATCGGGCTCCGACCTCTCACCGTGCTATTCCCCCGTTCTTCAGTCGCCAATTCTCCAGCGAAGTAGCCGCAACGTGACCCCAGTTTCACCTCTCATCTCTCCCCCTGCACTGGACCAACAAGTAGCTGCCGTTTTCAGCGGGAGTAACTCTTCTCTCCTTGATGATGTGCAACTGGCCGAGAACAGCCTTGACTCTCCAGGCTACTTGGACAAGTTTTCTCAATTGAATCTTTCCACTCGAAGAGAGGGAATGGGTTCTTCATCTTCTCTCTCTTCTCTAAATTCACCTCGTTTTGCCCCCATTGCCAAGAGCCCCCATCCTGTATTTACGTTCAATAACCCCGTGGATTCCTCAGGCTACTCCAGCAGCACTTGTTACTCGGATACCGACAATATTGATGCAGCTGCTCATCACGCACATGCCGCTGCAGTTGCTGCTGGCAACATGGTCCCGCCAAATATTTCTCATCACAATTCACATGCCGCAGCGCCGTTATCTGCAGCGTCCACACTCCCGGTTCACCCTCCGACTTACGAGGAGCACGTCACGCAGCAACATAACCCGTCACCTGCCACCCCCTCTCCTTCTCCACACATCACTCCTCCCCACCGTCCCACCTGTTTCACGCCTACACGCAGCGGAACTCACCCGCTACAAAAGAGCCTGGCAGCGCCGCAGGACCCCAATCGACCTCGCTCAGGTTCCGAACCAGCCCCGGTAAACCTCGCCCACCGATATCCGGCTGACATAGACATGGACCTGTTCGGACAATCAGCGACTTTTGCTGATTGTGACGTGGACAGCGTCTTACGAAGAGAATTACAATACAGCAACGGTGCTCTAGATTTTCAACTCGACGACACCCAATACAACGTGTCATCCGGTTACCAAGGAAACGACCCTACGCTGACCTCTGTGAGTCTGGGTCCGGACAATGCACGCGTGCAGCAGTACAGAACGACGGGCCCCGGTGCATGGTGACCACACTAACAAAGACACCCGTTATATCGTGACACACACACACACACTCTCCTTTACCGTCTTCTTCTCAATTTCCCCTTTTCATTTTGCTTTGTTTAGTAAACCGATTCACCGCCAGCCAGACACAGGCCAGTGTGTGGTTAGACCATCATAATGAAACTAAGTCTAGATCCTTTGTGAAGAAGACAGAGGGTTTTATGTATACAAATCTTCATTCCCTACATGCATGCATGTGCTTATGCATGTGCATTCATCGTACACGTATGTATGTGTAAAATTTTCTTCCTTTCAACTTTGTATCGCACCACTCGGTACATTTTATAAATTATGCCCCCCCTCTTCTCTTTTTTATAACTCCCTCCCTACTTTTATATGCCTTGTATACACTTCTTGTATGTATAATGATGATATGCCTTAACTTGCAATGTTTCCATAGTTTTGTAATATTTACCGTGAAAGCCCATTTTTGTTTTTCATTTTGTGTGTACATATATTCGTACGTGTGTGTTCAGTTTGTGAATTCAAATGCTCTCACTGCTATTTCAACTCGCACCTCTGCTATTCCTCTTTATTCATTCGACGTTTCTCCCGAGCATTTTCATTTCATTCTCTCATTCCGGTACCAAATTCTCTCAATTTTGAATTTCGGTATTGAGTCGATTCAACACGTGTAGCAGCCAACCACCTCAATGTGTGTTTTGTACGATATTGTCTTAATAATCGCCATAGTAACTGCACAGTTTGTAAAAGTTTTCGCTTCTTCTTTGACATTTTATATTATTATTATTATAATGATAATATTAGTCTGTGCTCGCCACGTGTTTTGTGTGCAAGAGAATGTTTTAATAATTATAAAATGGAAATTATGGAATTTTTATTGTTTCAAAGTGAAATAAATCAATTATAATCTTGATTTATTAATTCTAATATACGTTTACGCTTAACTGCTGCTTCATCAGTATAATCAAATTAGTTTTAATTAGCTAGTTATTTAGGACATAGTAATAATTAAATATACATATTTTATCACGGACAAGCAGATAAAATTTGGGAATGTATAAAAATTTTAGGTACATCCTCAAATACCTTGATTTATTAATTCTAATATACGTTTACGCTTAACTGCTGCTTCATCAGTATAATCAAATTAGTTTTAATTAGCTAGTTATTTAGGACATAGTAATAATTAAATATACATATTTTATCACGGACAAGCAGATAAAATTTGGGAATGTATAAAAATTTTAGGTACATCCTCAAATTGGCAGTAAAATTTTGTGAGGGTCTAAAAATTGTACACTTCTTGAAAGTTGCCATATAAAAATTTGTGAGGGTTAAAAATTTTTAGGTATTGTTCTCAAATCTGGCTAGAAGGGATCGAACACTGGTGGACGGAGGTGTGGGCGGTTGGTTTACCATTTCTTCTTTCAAAACCGGTTTAACCAGTTCTGGGTACACAACAGGAGGGGGAGGAGGAGAGGAAGAGGACAGAGGAGGAGCTTTAGTGGGTGTGGCCTCATGAGATTGAGTCTCAATTTTTCGAATCATTTTCAAAACTGGAGGAGTGGTTGTACCTTTTTTTACTGGTTTTGGAGGTTGTGGAACTGGTTTGACCAGTTTTGGGACAGGTTGAACAGGTTTCTGAGTGGACCAAACTGGTTTAGGAGCTTCTTGAACTGGTTTCGTAGCAGGCCAAACTGGTTTAGGGGCTTGTTGAACTAGTGTAGAAACTAGTTGGACAGTTTCACCCGATGTAGAAGATGATTTTAAAGATCTGGTTGGAGATAGAGGAGGAGAGATACCTCCACCACTAAACATACTTGGAATGACCAATTTTCCAATCTTCTTAACTCTTTCTGTACTCTCCTGGTCTGCCATGTTCCGATTCACAGGTTCCGGAACTGGTTTGGATGTCTGGGAATGCGACGTTGATGACCACTTTTGTGTCTTATTAGGAGGTTGTGATGTTGCGGGTGTTCCGTCGCTCTTGTATAGGTATCCACCCCCGCCCCATTTCGGTTTCGTTTGCTTCTTCTCATTTTCCGCCGGCTTCTTTATTACCTCCATCTTTGGTGGAAACCATGCCTCCATTGGTTCATCTTCGCCAATATTGAAACCTCTCTCTTGTTCATCGTTTTCCCCCGGAGGAGGAACTTCAAAACCGGTTAATGTTTCTTCAAGTTGTTTCTCTGTAATCTTGGCAGTTTCCTCTGGCCCCCTGCCATCTGACCCCTTGGTGTTCAGCCCCCCAGTGTTTGGCCTCCCGGTTTTAGTTTTAGAGTCGGTTGTTATGGTTTCTGCCGAGGGTGGAGTTGTTTTCTTGGGACTTGTTGTTATTGGAGGAGGCTTAGTTTTTTGTTTCATTTTCAGTGAATCGTTTGGCCTATTCTCAGTTGTTGTGTCTTTCTTCAATGAGCTGGTGGGTGGAGCTTTGGGCGGGGCTTCTGGTAGTGTCGGCTGTGATCTAGTTGGCTTGTTTCTTTCTCTCTCTCTTCTTATTTCTGTTTCACTTTTTCCAGTTTCTTGGTTGATGGCAGCCATCGATGAGTGTCTAGTGGGTGGAGTGACAACTATATCAGGTACCTGGTTGGTCGATAGATGTTTAGTGGGTGTGGCTTCAGGAGACGTCTCGGGGAAGGGGAATTTTGTCGGTGTGTCCTCAGTTGGAGTCTCGGGAGTGGGTGGAGTCAACGGAGGTGGAGGAGAGGTGGAGGGAGGAGGTGGAGAAGACATTCGTTTCAGTCTCTCTTCTATATCTCCATCGGAGGAGGGTAAACTGTTCCTTATCTCTACTGATTCAATAGAGTCATGTTTCCCTGGTAACCGTTGTCGTTGAGGGCCTGTTGTCCGAGGTGGTAGAGGTGGAGGGACATCTGAATCTGTGGGTGGTAATGGTGTCCTTTGGAACCTCTCTGAGGGTCGCTGTGTCTCCTCTATCTCTGCAGATAGAACTGGGTCGAAAGCTTCAGCAATTGCTTCGAAACAAAATCTGTATTGATCAGCAGTTTGCACCATTCTTCCTCTCTGTCTTCTCATCTCACGAACTGTATTTTCAACATCTACTATTCCTCTACCTCGGGTCTGAGTTTCCAGTGCTGAATGGACTGCAATAAACACACCAGATCTACCCAATCCAGCACTACAATGAACAACTATGGGACCCTCTGCCTCCTCTTCCTTCTCCTCCTTCTCCTTCTCCTCTGTCTCCTTTCCTCCCCTTGTTTTGATTTGTCGAACAAATTCCACAAACCCGGCTGGGGTACAAGGAGTGCCAAAATCTGGCCACCCAGTGTAGTGATAGTGGACGACATCACGGGAGACTCCCTCGTTTGTTACTCTGAGCTGCGTTTCCCGGTAACCATTACCTTGTCTACACCAGATAGAGATAATATACAAATGGTTTAATTGATGATGTAATGCCTAATTCAATGCTTGGATGCCTATGTTATGTCATATCTACACAGAAAGTGAGGGAGAGAGTTGCTTCTTAGAGGTTATTTGAGTCCCTCCTAGAATAGGCAGATCAAACCCCTCAACAGTGGACAAAATTCGATAAGTGTCCTTTGTTCAGAGGTCCAATAGTAATCCGAAATATTGCTCTATAGCAGGAAATTTTTGAAGGGTGTATTTTTTGTGGGTGGGTCCAATCTGCGAAAATTTGAACCGCGAAAACACATAATGACATATGTACATAGTCGGACGCGCTAGTGTGCAAACATAAACACCGCAAGAAGATACGTATTATTTGTGCAAAATTTTCATCTTTGAAATTTTCATCTAGACGGTTACGTGTCTTACCTCATGTTCACACTCTCAACTGATATTGTTCCAAATGTTACACTCCTACAAACCTCCTCAGGCCAATACCTGAAAAAATTTTACAGACACCCACGATAATTTTTATGATTACCGGTAAAATTTTTCCACCTCCCACATATATATGTTCGTACCTTTCTGATTTTTCTCTGCCGTCTTCAACAACGTTGCACGTCATGACAATCCTCCTGACACCCTGTTGCCATACCAACCGCCAGAAATCAACAACGGTTGTCGGGAGAGGCCCCTGTAATTAGGGAAAGACTTTAGAGTGAGAGTGATGTACATGTACAGTATATGTTTCGGGAATTTCACACAGATTTGTTTGTGAAGAAATTAGAAGTGAAATAAAATTGAATTTTTTCACCGTATGATAGATTGTTCTACATATCTTTTAATAACTTAACACTTACATGAATCATTTAGAGTGCAGAAACATCAGGTCAGTCTCTTTGAACTGCCCTGAACAGGATTCGAACCCATGACACCCGGCATTCCGGGCTGAGTGCTATACCAACTGAGCTACGTACCAGGGGCAGTCAGTTGGTAGAGGGCCTAAGTCTACAATAGACTTATGTATATACACACAGCTACACCCCTTCGTATTAAACATTTGACCAATCAAATTTTTAGAGCCGTGGTATTGATAAGCTACTTTATATACCTAACATAATTAGGTGTGTGAGTGGGTGAGACAGACAGAGAGACCTCTCACTACGAGTGAGTGAGTAAATTAATCAACAGCTGCACTACTAAGCTGCAGAGAGTAACTTATGCTGATCTCAGTCGATGATGTAATCCTCTATTTACCCTATTGTACTACAACACACGCCACCTCTAACTTGACCCCTGCGGCTGCATGGATTCCTTTGATAAGTATATACCGAATTCATTTTTAGCTTCACTCATATAAACTACGTACTCTTACGTACGTAGTGGTTATAAAGAGAGTTATTATATCAGCAGGATTATAATGCTTGCTAAATTTACACCATGATAGAAGCATGACTAGGCCCGGGGCTATAAACTTGGAAATGTTACTAAAGATAGAACAACCTCTTAAAAATGGAAATGTTACTAAAGATAGAACAACTTCCTGAAAATGGAAATGTTACTAAAGTATATAGAACTACCACATAGAAAACAGTGAAACAATGGACAGTTTTGTTTCACTTAAAACACAATAAGTTGAACTTCAAGGTCCAAAATGACTATGTGCATGTAACTTTCTTTCATAATATACAGTATACTATTACATTTCTACCTCTGAGGAGAGGACAACCTCCATGAAATGCCCCAGTATTGTCCTTCGTACGGAGGTTCAACTCTATACACTATGTCTAGGAATAGAGGAATTCCTGGAATTCAAAGATTGTCCAGTAGAGGTGGTGGGTGTTAATTGGAGCATTAAGGGAATCCAGCCAACTCATATAGAGCCGTTTATTAACACCAGGACACTAACTGATTTATTGGCACACTAAACGATTACACAATTAGACCACCAGCTAAGTAGAGTTCTCAGTGATATAACAATTTTAACCTTGCTAAAACTAGATTAGTATAATCTAAACGTATAGTGGAACCTGGTTTAATGGACACCCATCTATAGCAGACACCTTGATGAATAATTGACAAATTTCAGTGTCCCAACTTACTATCAATCAATACATCTTTAAACTATAGTAATCTGAGCTAAGTGGGTGTAGTGGTGCCACTGAGGTGGTGTGGTGATTGATATAACTGGTTACCTGGGTAACGATGTAGGAATTCTGTAATATTGGGGAGTCTAGGTGATTGGCGTTAATATAGTCGTCACCTTGTACCTGTGAGTGAGTGAGGGTGGAGTGGGTGAGTGAGTGAGTTAGTGAGTGAGTGAGTGAGGGTGTGAGTGAGTGAGTGAGTGAGTGAGGGTATGAGTGAGTGAGTGAGTGAGTGAGTGAGGGTGTGAGTGAGTGAGTGAGTGAGTGAGGGTATGAGTGAGTGAGTGAGTGAGTGAGTAAGTGAGTGAGTGAGTGAGTGAGTGAGTGA
>JAODVQ020318318.1:0-12063 GCA_025400075.2 Phenganax stokvisi
GATACGTCACTTTTTTAAACTGTGAACCGTGCCGAAGACCCCCTGTACGACCCTCTTTAATCCATCGATGAAGTAAGTTTGCTTAAAAATAATAGTTGATTTTTTCCATTGAATAACAAGAACCAGAATACCGTTAGCATAACTGTCTGGCAATTGCAGTTTGTTCTTGACAAACCGCACATTTGTCGTACGACAGACAAATGTCGAAATCATCTTTTGCGCAAAGTGAAATCTGCCGTTTTAAAGCGTGACTTAAAATAACCTTGTTCAATTAGAAACTATCAAATTACTAAACCGAAATTCTGTAAACCTATTATGTCTATTCTATAGTTTTTATTGCGCCTTTTGGATAATATGTAGGTCACCCGACGCAGCAGTATTCTAAACGCTGCCTGATTGAACTTCTATGCGTTTACCGCACAATAATTAAATTGCGTAGATTTTCAATTTCTTTATTCTTGGTGAATTTTCAGATATTTGTTTGTCACTCTCTTACATACATCAAAAGTCTGGGCTTAAATGGAGAATGAAAACTCTTGATTTACATCGAGTAAGGCCACAGGCTTAATTCAGTGTGGCAAAATCGTTTGTATTTCGTTGAGTTAAGCCCTCAAACATACTGGGTGTGCTTTTGGCGTGGTTGGCGCTTTACTCAAAAACGGCTCAACTCGAAAGGTTGTTGAACCATAAGAAAGTTTACGATTCACAACGCCAAAAAGACGACGACTTAGAATGGAGTGAACAGTGGTGCGGCCGATGCATCGTCTTCCCAGGTAACTCGACTTGCTAGACAGCGATCTGTTTGGGCAATAATCTCCACGCCTTTCTGACGTGTAGTCAACAGCCGTGTTGAAAATCGTGAACACTCTATTGCCGGTCCATTGCGATGCAGTATGCACACTATCAACGATCAAGAGTCACAGCAAGAAGTTTAAATAAACAGTGAACTCCAGCCAAAAATGCATACTACTATATTTGTTTATGTGTACCGTCAAGTACAAGTGCAAAATATTTAGAGTGAGCTGAGAGTGCAAACACTAGGGTGCCGTCTAGGTATTTGAGAGCTTTGATTCGACTGCAAGTGCAAGTAGGACTGCCAGTCAACAACTACAGGATTTAACTATATCTTGTTTCTCTTCCGTTCAGCTTTCGCAAGTTATGCTATAAAAGCTATTGTGCACTCACAGTCACTTTTAAATTTCCGTATTGCTACAGTCCTGGTTGAAAATAGTGGGAACCCCTGCACAAGATGCACGCTTTATTCCAAACATGTACTAGCATGAATCACATAAATTAACCCCACGTTTTGTGTAATGTTGTTTCGAATCTGTGCGAAAATCATCAAACCCATATTGAACTTGGGGTGAGGTCGTCGAATAGGATAAAGAAATGCATGTTGTTTCAGTCTTCCCACATTTTGCACAGGATTGTAGGTTAACTAAATTGATATTATACAGTAAACCATCGAATAGTTTACGAGATGCTATACACATAGAGACACTAAATACTATACAAGCTTTCTTGAAGAAAACACTTCCGTTGTTCTACTGTTTAAGGCATAAGTGCGTTTCTGAATAGGACGTGCTGCTTCAACTTTGACTTTTATCGTTCCTGAAAAGTTCTACGTTCCATTAATTCTGTATTTGTTCGCAAACATCTATCAGACGAGCTGAATCTTGTGGTATACTTTCCTGGCACGAACGTTTGAATATAGGTTTAAAAGAAGCTTTACAGCAGATAAAGAGAACACGAAGTAATATTGATATTACAGCAAAGCATACAACAAGAAGAATAAGAGCTGGGAATAGTCCTAACAGAACAATCTCTATCCACTGAAAAACTTTGAAGACAGTAATCAGTGATCCTTTAATGTTTTCTTCATTTCCAAGAAACACTGATTTAGAAAGATTTATCAAAGCAATTATTATCAAGAACACCAAGGAAAGCGACTCAAGGTTGTTAGCCAAGGTGGTTTGATATGGCTTAACCTTCAGATGACATGAAAGTACAAACACACATACAAGTGTCATGCCGAATAGTCTCACGAATGGATCAGTGACGGTACAAAATATTAAAACCAAAAGAAATCGACGAGCAATGAGGACACTTTGCCAGTACAAAGCTCCATACTTGCTTTCATTCCCCGGCCTTCTATAGGAAGCCAAAAGTATCTCTTTAATTGCGTTTAAGTTGGAACTTTCTTCAACATCCACCTCTTCGGAGGGACATACAACGCGGAACAACCAAAACAACAAAATCGGAAGAGGACAGATGATGGCCTGAAGGAACTGTCTGACTGTTAATGTATTATGGTGAAGTTTAAATGCAGCCCATGCAAGAACAAATATTAAAGGAATTACAAATATACCATTGAAGGCAAATGATGCATATTGCCACCATTGGTAGCAAGTGACATTTCCATTGTAAAACCAACGATTTTCACCTGCAACAGAAACGCAGCGAATAAGGGAAAAACCGACGGTAGCCATGGTTACGTAGCCAAGGAATACAGTCTTAATACTTGCTACAAGATAAGGAGATATAGCAGGACTGCGAGTTTTTCGTAATCGACAGAATAAGAGATGAAATAAATAGATGGTGAAAATAGCAATCATAGTTCCAAACACAGGTGCAAGTTTGAAAACCAATTTTGTCTTTGGAGTAAGTCCTGGAAACGGACATAGAAAACCTTGTTTGTTCGCATTTGGTTGGAAATTGAAAAAGCCAAGCAATGGTGGAAGGAATTTCGTAAAAAATAATTCGCTCAGAGTATACGAAGAAAGTAGCAACTGTGCTACTTGATAGAAGTAGAAGGTAATGTCAAGAAAACGGGAAAATTGTCTTTTTTCTAGTGTGAGTTGTTGTGAACAAGGAATATGCTCTCTTCTCTCTTCTTCTAGTGGAAGCAAACAAATCACGTGATCATGTTGTACGTTTGCGCCACGAGAGAATCTTTTGAACCAAAGTACTTGTTGTAATGAGTATGTGATGATTGGGGGGTTAAACACCAAGAGAATGGCCAATAGAAAAATTAGAGCTAGAAATACAATCCAAAACCATTGGTCTTTACAGTCTTTTATTGCTGTACAGTGTGTTGACCATAACGCTTCTGTGTAACCATTAGAGCACTTTCCGCACATAACCCCTGTACGTTGTCCTTGACATTCATTATAGTTTGTTTGAGTGGATTGTGGTGATTTGCAGTAGCCAAATGGACAAAGTGTGAAGGCTAAAGTAGGAGGATTTATACTGTCTCGGTATCCCCAAAAATTGGACTTCGATTTGATATACGGAGGAGGACATTTAGCACCTCGTGGGCATGGAATGCATTGAAAATTTCCATCTTTTTGTTTACCTATTGTACGTCCTCTTTGTAGAGAATACAGGTTGTAATCGCATTTCTTGCACGATATCTCCAGAGTAGAGGCTGATTGATGATTGCGGTCTGGATAAAGGTAATATTTCTGTTTTACGACATGCCCCACAGAACAAGTTATAACGGACGAATTATCTATCTTCACCGGCTTCGAGTTTGTCACCAAAATAAGAGTGTTTTCTGAGATTTTGTTCGAATCAAATGTTGTATTATGAAGCAGCATTTCGCCAGCTCCCGTTATCAACAGAAACAAAAATGCCTCGTCCTCAGTCATGTTTTTTACTAGGGTTTTCGGAATTGTTTGTTTGAATACTGAATTAAATATACCTATTTTGTCCGAATCAAAAATATAAACCTGTCCACCGAGATGCTGGGCAAAATTATCCATGAACACACAGTTGACTAATTTTAGTTTTCCATTAACCTGGGCAATTGCACCGCCTTTCGTGGCTACGTTCTCTCGGAAAGTTACGTTTTCAATGAAGACTGACTCGTTCACGTTCTTACCGTCATTACTGATCGTTATAAGAAGCGCTGCTCCTGAACAGTTTACGCAACGATTCCGAACGAATCTAGAATCTTTGATTTTGAAATACATATTTTTACCAATATCTCCGAAAACTGCTCCACATGAATTATTGGCAAATGTTGAATTAGTTATGGTAACTTTTGAGTCGTTCATTTGGACGTGAAAGGTTGCTGAACTTCCTAAACACGGAAATTTACCATTTGAGTCAAACACTGAATGCTTGCAAGAGATTATACCTCTTCCTATTAGAGCTAACCCTCCAAACTCAACAGCATTGCTTTTAAAAGTACAATGGTTTAAAGAGATTGAGAAATGTGCATTTGTCGTGTTAAAACCGTGCAAGCGAATCATTGCAGAACGTGGTGCTCCAAAATTCTGAATGAAATGCGTATATCTCATAGCAATATGTGATATTCTCTTGATGGTAATAAGAAACAAAGTGCCCTTTACAAAGGGCTCTGTGGACGTTGTTAAATTGTTCTTGATAAACCAAACATTATTTGTCGTAAACTTGAAGGGAAATGTCTGTGAACTTTCAGCTACAGCGAAAACAATCCCGGCGATACCAGCACTGTTCTCGATAAAATAGACATTTTCGAGCAATATCGTGGCATAACCACTTACACCAAGAAGTAGTGCGCCACCAGCTTCCGCTGCTCTATTTCTTTCAAAAACACTATGCGTGATGGTCGTAAGCAAGTGTTTAGCGGACACGTGTAGCGCTCCACCAGTTCTTGCCACGTTACCTGAAAACGACGAATTGGCTATTTTGAGTTTCACAACGAAATCTTTCGTACTATTATGCGGCTTTGAATTATCATTTGACGCAATGCGTAATGCTCCTCCGCTGTTGTGGCTAGAAATATTTTCAAACGTTGAGTTTTGAATTATGACCTGTAGCTCTCTAGCAACAATTGTGACAGCACCACCGTACCGAAGGTTTCTCCCATTACGAAAAGAACAATTCTCAATCGATAAAAAACCAGTAACAGTTTCCCTGATATCGATTGCGCCTCCTGTTTTACGTGAAGTATGAAATTCATCGAACTCCATGTTTGAAATGTTTACTTGCGATGACTGACCAGATACGAAAAGAAACGTACCAAAAGTGTTATGAACGAAGCCAAAGCTCATATTCATTGTTACCTGAGTTGATAGAAGAATAATGGTGCAGCAAGATTCACCAACACCCCGATTATTCTGAAATCTGAATTGGTCAAGTGAAACGTTTATCGTGCCTTTTTTGTTTACCACACCAATCATGCTATTATTATAGATATTATTCTTAAAACTGCAGTTTCTTATTTGAATGTCGATGTCATCGTAATCGTTTGTGCTATTCAGCCCAAATATGGTTGGGAAGGTGGAAAAAGCAAGATTGGTACAGTCATTTCCAGTAAAGGAGGAGTTTGTCATGTGAACAAGCATAAGTTTTGTTGTGTAGCTTTCTACACCTACACAAAATGAATTTCGTTGAAAGACGACGTTGTTCAGCGTCAACTCATAGCGAGGCAGGTCATTCAGAACAAAATGCATGGCACCATGACTGGAATCATGAAACCAACTATCATTGACATTTACCAGAACATCGTGAAAGTAAAGTGTCGTATTCTTAAAAGCAAGTCCGGATAGTTCTACACGGAGTCCATACTTGTAGCCCGTTCCGGCAACTAACCATAGGTTACCTTGGAGACACGAGATGTAAGCACGTGATCCGATGCTGACGAATGACATGCTTTTAGTGAGGTAAATCCCTTGAAATTTTGCGTCCTGTGGTTGACAGGTGTAAGGATCCTTCAATGTTTCTGCTCCGTCAAGGTAGATGTATGAACCATCTGATGCTTGATGTATTCCATAAGATATAGTGCGGCATGGTGTTAATTGTGTACCGCATTTTGAGCTGTCATTTCCAGATGCGCGAGATACGTAAATGACGTCTTCTGATGACACAAAATGTACTAGAAACGAAAAAAGGTAAATCTTACACAAGAAAATGAATTCTGACACCTATTTCAAATTTACGCATTTGCATAATCCAAAGTGGAAACGAAAGAACTGTATTTTTCAAGTACTGCACAATCAAAGTGCTCTCCCCGCACTTTTTTATCTTATTTTATTAATAATAATAATAATAATCAACTTTATTTAATGAGGGTAACACATAAAACAGTTAGAACTGACACATACTGTACGTACATTAACATGTACAACATATATATTGACGTGGCTGGGTAAACTCTACGCTTTTGCTAAATTGGAAGCAACCCTTAACAGATTACACGACAAACATTTAAAAAAAGGGACTGAATTGGAACACCTCTACACTCGGAATTATGCTCTCCCGCAAAAGGCTAACTACATTACGCTATAGGACAGAACAGATTGCGAGACATATTACAAGACAAACATCTGGACCTCCAAGTTCGTGGATCCTCTGCATTATACCTTATTATAGAAAACTAACTGTACACTATATTAAGGTGACATAAATTAATGCGTCATGTAATCAACGCAGATAGCTTTCAGCTGCTTCGGAGGCTGATAAAATTAACGCGAATCCGATATTCACGGTTAACAGGTTTATTAAATTAATGCGAGTAGAAGAATATAAACACAAAGGCAAAAGTCTGATAGTGATAATGAGGCGGTGCACTACAATGTTACTGGTTTGTAGTTTAGCATGATATATTTTGATATGAACAAGTTAAGTTTGTGTGATATAAAATCCATATCTTTTTAATTAGCGATGAATAAAAATTGCCTACTTAAATTTAACGATAACATCATTCAACATTAAATTAATTTACGCGAATTTTTAAAATCTGTGTTAATAAAGTGCATCGTTGATATCCTATAATAAGGTAGACATTTCGTAAGGCAGATTTATAGCATTTCGATCTAAAAATTTATAACAAGTTCGGTTTTAAGTCTGTTTAATGTGGTGTTTTGTCTGTCAGGTCTTTTGGTAAAATGTTCCACACTCTCGTTTATCTCGTCAGGAATGACTTCTGGCACGTTGTGGGCTTGTATTTTTTTGTTGCGCACATCAAACAGTTCGCATCAGCAGATCTTGTTTCTCTTTCCCATTTCTGGACTGTTGGCAGTAGTTCGTTGTTACTGACTGTTATCCCGTAAGTGCATTTAAAGACGCGTAAGGACAGCAACTTCGTTTAATCTGTAAAGAGCTTTAGAGTATGCCCAGGTAGACTTACCGTTAAGCAAATAATGAAGACTATTACATCGTTTATGTCATATAAGACTTTTACCTGTCAGTTGCACAACTATGTATAAATTTACCAGTGCACCAGTCGACATTTCAGTGACCATACACGGATAATGAATTAAAATGAAGCGTGAGAGGTACAGTTCAAACAACACACTTCTACGGTACGGCGAAGCAGGATGGTGGTAATACGTTAAGCAGAAATCACTGTCTGTGATACTGTGGCCGCTTGTACGAAGCTCGTTTAGTTTAAATGGTGGATGGGTTCGAAATGGAAACCATATTTATTACATAACCTTTGATTTGAAAAGTTTAGAAGATGTGTGGGAGTGTCTTTTGATTCTGGCTTGTACACCGTTTAAGCTAAACGGGCGTTGTACAAGCGGCTCCTGGTGTTTAACTTCCTTGTTGTAGTTCCCGCCGAACTAGTTTCATCATCCAAGGCGACTGCAGCTGAGAATGACCATTACAGACGAGAATGACCATTACACGAGCCAATTTTATCTCGCAAAGTTTTTTCTCATGGAGTTTTCTTGTGTCATTTCTCAACATTAATAATTTTCCTTTGGATAGTATTAAAAAGAATTATTGAAACATTTTCCGTGTCACCTGTGGATTTATGTTTTTGTAACTCGCACTTGGAACGTTGGAAAATAATCAATACTCTTCCTACAGCTGCAAAAATCAGCCGAAACTCTCCCCTACTGTTACCTGCGTTTCTTTTTATAGCTAAATGGGAACTCGGCCAATATATTTTGCGGCCCCCTTTATTGAAGAACTTCTAGTGACAAGGTGAAGGCCTTGTTTTGTTTGTTGTTAAAAACTACTGTCTTCTACATGTAAATTGTCGTTGTTTCTATCGAGTTGAGAGAGCACTAGTTTTCTAAGCTTTTATTAACAAACAATGTCATTTCTCTTTGCTAACACACGCTTGTTCCACGTTTGACGACTTGCAGCTTGCAATAACTTAGTTGACCTAGAAGGATTTTATTTTTTAGATCAGTACTTCAAATTTCATCGCAAGTTTTTTCCATTCGCGCAAAGAGTACTACTGTTCTTCCTTGTTTCCAGTTGCGAGTTTTCATCACATAAACAAACGGTATAATACCAGCAGCTTTTCTTTTTCTTTCCGTTCCATTTAAAAGCAGTTTACCTCAGAAATAAATAACCTTCTACAAAACTTTAAATGGCCCCCATATTTAGCTGATTGTGTTGAAAAGTTTTCGATATAACTCTTTTCTCATTCATATGCAATTGCAAATCTCACTTCTTGAGGTAACTTACAATTGGCAGTGGCTACTTTTGAACCACACAATTACACAATACTATATTCAATAGGACAAAAATGTATTCTTAAGCGTTTAATAGTTCAGGATTTTTCTACTCTAGTCCGAATGTAACGTAATTTTGATGATTGTCATCGAGTCCCAGGTCCTGCATTTCGATAACTATATGACATTCTTTATCAAAGATTCTATAGGCAAGCGAATGGAGTGATTAACAAACCTGACATTCGTCAAGACTTCATTACTTTTTTTCAATAAATCTGCATTTGGTTTTCTTTTGGCTAACCTGGTTGGTAAGGCTGGACTCAAAACCTACAGTCAGCTCAACATTAATAATGATAATGGAAACTTTATTTTATGCACATTTTGCATATACCACAATGACAAACCTCTCTTTGCAGTTTGCAGGTAGTTTATCAGTGTCTTCTTGATTTAACGTTATATGCACAATAATAAAAATAATTATTATTATTATGATTTATTTCCTTTTGCACTGGAGTTTTCTCGAAGATTAGCTTTTGTCTGCGCGAGGAGCTGCCAAAGTTCTCAGGATCTTTCCCTAATATCAAGTACAAGTCACTTGTACCACGAAATGAGCAAGACTTGATCGACTCTTCTTACTTTTTATTACACGGCATGCCAACTAAACTCTTTTATGACTACTAACGACTGTTGCAGCTGAGCAGAGGCGAGAAGTGGGAATTCCCAACACTCTCTTACGAAACTAACACAACATAACGAATACGACTAGGCGACTACTGACTGAACTTGGCCATACTATTAATGCTCTATCATCATAATTTACTATGTTGTGTGCGTATAGGGTTACTTTATATTGTGGGGGACCATGTAAAATAATGTTAGCTACTATAGGATTTTTCTGGGGATAAGCCCTGCTTTGCGCAAGGACCTAGCACTTTCTTGGGATCGTCTAATACTGACTATATATAGTCTTAATTAAAAATGCAATTCATCTTTTAATCAGACAATCACACTATAAAGTTTACATTGGCAGTTTGAACCGGGAAGTCGGTACACCGAACACTTTCTAACCAAAACTGATTCGAAACTAACACGCAAGCTATTTTTACATAATAACAATGACGTGCATCTCTAGATTATTTTTGTTCCTTATCTAGTGACCACATTATCCAACTACAGCTATTTCAATTAAAGTTGTCTTTGCTAAAAACCCTAAACCTTAAACTCTAAGCGGGCAATGCCTGTTGGGTCATTGCCTACTTAGACGAGTGAACTCAGAAATTTTGCTTGGCAAGAATACCTACGGCATATGGAAGATACATGATGGTAACTTTGCTTGCTAAAAGGCAATCTCATGATTTTAAAGGCCGGAATATGCGATAACCATTACCATTTACTAGCTCAGAGTGCAACGTTTAAGGTTTTGGAAAGACCACCTTAATTGAAACAGCTGTATACAAAGACAGCACATGACATACGCAAATCATAAATCTTACATACTTTGATACGAAAGTAAAATGATTATCCAAGCGAGTTTCTGACAACAAAATCTGTGTTTCGTAACAATATGTTTGGGACAAAGAACAGAGATAAAAATAACTATGACTGTGAAAGGAAGTTACTAAAATAATTAATCATGCCATGTCCGTGATTACATAACTAGTGTTAGGTTTCGTAACTGTACATAGGATACATAATTATCTGAAACATACACCATTTTATGCATTGTTGCATTCAGCAAGTATCTTCATGATGTCTTACACATATCTAGCTGTGCATTTTATAACATTTTTGTATTTTACCACTATACAATATAAAAACTGATCAGTTTTTCCTGAAACAGTGAATTTGCTTTTAATCTTCATAAACTCTTTATAAAAAGTCGAGTGCGAGATCCTGCTAACTCAGGACTCGTGTGACTGGCCTAGCGCAAGCTAATTACAATTAAATTTACTATGATAAAAGTAAAAAGTTTTCTTCTCGTATGAATGTATTACTGTAAACAGCTGTCCTCGTTGAATCGCCACGTCTCAAACAAAACAGGCCGACTGCCCTACAAGTATCATACAAGTGTTAGGTCAAGTACCCATTTATCCATCCCGCAGCTTGGAAATTGAGTGAGTTGTGTCGTATACTAATGGTGTATTCATACAGTGATGTTACATCATTTCATGAGAACAGGTAGTACACTTACATGTACTACCTTTTATCAAGAAAAACATCTATGAATCTATAGTATAAATTTTCAAAATAGTTTTTCCAAATTTTCCTACTTACCACGATTTGCCCGACAGCTCTAGTTTGCCCGATAACTATGGAGGCGTGTGCCCCCCCCCCGGGTTTCCCCGCGCCTTCCTGTGGCTTCCGTGCCTCTCTAGGCCCCCCGGTTCATACACCTATGATGATGTAATAAGTTTAAACACTGGATACCATTCCTTACCAAGGTTTTCATCTACAATAAATATAATACTTTTGGTGGCTAATGAATACCAGCGGTGAATACCATAAATACTGCAGTCTTTGAGGGTGGTTACTAAGCTTTGAGTTTTCTACTTCATATCATGTGTAAGATTAATTCCAATACCAGGAGTTACTGTAAGAAGGAGAGTGCTGCCGTAAACATGGAGGGAATTCTTTATCCTCCCGCAGAGTTTTTCCTTATAAACGTCCCTAGAAATGCAATAATTCGTAAAATTCACTAAACGATAACATTATCATGAAATCGTTCTTTGCTCTGATAGCAAATATTTCACTATAACTGACGCTTCGCACCTATGACAACCTCCAGTTGCACTGACCACTCTATTGTGATTTCGCTTCAAAGCCATGTATGAGTCATTCAAGACATAATAACTGAAGCGCATCAACAATGTTTAATACATGCTTTTTGCGAATTCAGTCGCACCTTGCGGTACCATTGTGGTCGATGGCGATTTATTGTTCGATCAAAAATGAGAGTAAGAAGTTCGAATAAAACTGAACTTCATGTTAAATATACGCAGCTGCAGATTTGGTCAAGTACAACTGCAAGCCATTTTGATTCGGACATGACTTCCTGTGCGAGTACTACTGGGACTGCGAGATAGTAGAGAGTTTCGATTTGACTACGAGTCAGGCTGCCGTTCTGCAACTGCAAGATTTTATTGTATTTGTTTTCTCTTCCGTTCAAATGTTTGCAAGCGGTGGCAAAAGAAACGATCACGAACAACGTTGGTTGATTTTCAAGTACAACAACTGGCACCTACAGTCTCTTTTAAAGTTTCACTTACTTCTACAATCCTGGTCAAAAATTTGTAACAGCCACACAAGATAAACGACTTTATCCCTAACATTTTTCACTATAAATCACGTAAAAAACGTTGTGAGCTGGGGCCGGTTGTATAAAACTGCTAACTACGTTTTAGCTACGATTTTGTTGTTAAAAAGTAGTTAAAGCTTGAATAGGCGATTCTGGTGTTTTGATATTTGTACCTAACTATAGTTAACTTCAACTACGGTTTTATGCAACGAGTCTCTGGATGAAATTACCCCTTTATGCCGCCGTGCAATGTAATTTCCAATTTCTGCCAAAATCGTGAACCTAATATTGAGCAAAGGGGAAGGGGGGGGGGGGGGTGAATATGCTTTTGCCGGCTTACAGACAGAATTGCAATTTCAGTAAAAATAC
>JAODVQ020318426.1:0-12061 GCA_025400075.2 Phenganax stokvisi
TGTGTGTGTGTGTGTGTGTGTGTGTGTGTGTGTGTGTCTGTCCGCGGGCGTGCTCACTTCTCCGTGAAGCTATGTGTACGATACTTGCGCTGTATGCCTAACGTCGCATAATCTTCCTAAAATATTCAGGATTTTGGCCAAAAATGTTTCGTTGCGGAGATATAGCTATTTTCTTGTCTGTTTTGGTGGCAATCGGCGGCAATTTATTATGCTCTATGTAGGCATGTGCTGTATTGCGTTCAATACCTTTATTTTGGCCCTGTTTGTGTAAGCGAGTCTCTCTATTCACGTGGTTGGTTAACGTACCGTTTTTCGAGGAAGCTGACGTTGCTGTCGCAGGTTCGATCCCTGATAGTGGGCTTATTTTTTCCTCAAAAAGGAGGCGTGATCTGATATTAATATTGTTGCTTCTGACTGAACCTTTACAGTCCAGTTTTTTTGCTGTGGCTAATGTAGCTATTATTTTTCTTTGCTTATCGCATGCAATTACATCATTATGCTGCTAACTGAATCTAGTCTCGTCCCTCGGCGTGCAGTGCGGTGAAGGTACGTAGTTGTTTTTCCAGCTTCTGGAATTTGAACTCTCGAGCTACTAAGCCTTGCGAAAGTGCAAGGATAGGCTTATGTTTTTTCTGTGGAGATTTAGCACTAATACAGTATGTAAATCATGTCTGTAGGTGCCCTTTTCCATGCAGTATCTACCATGTGCGCGAGGATAAACTGATTACGTATACACTTGTGTATATGTACTTAAGTGTTTAGCTAAAACCATACTTTTTGCTAAATAATAGTACTCTGGTTCCGTGAAGCTAGTGGGGAGTTCAGTATTTAGCCAAAAATATTACACTCCATGTATAATATATTGCCAAGCATTAGCAGTGAGCATTATTTTGCACCGAGGGTTCAGCACTTCAGTGCTTTTCATTTTCAAAGGTTTGGTATTGTTTTCACTCATTTTTAGGGGAAAAAGTTTAAAAAGTGTGCAATAACTAACTTAATGCACACATAAGTGTACATTAAGTGATTTATTGCACACTTTTTCTGTAATCTCATTTGTTAGAAATCATGTGACCAACAATATATGGAGCTTATACATGTTGATGGGCACCAACGATGAACCCAAGATTGTGCGCATCTTTGAAATATTTCTATTGTCTCTGAGAATAGTGAATTGGTTGTCGTGGTGACAAGAAATATCAATTTCCGTAGAGACAAATATAATTATGTTGTTCATGTACCACAGGTTTGATCACATGGACTATACGATAATAATGGCATGTTATTCCAAGTGTATAACGGTGTTGTCACATTAGAAGCAAGTTACATTGGTTTCCATGGATATTGTATTGGTTGCAATAAAAATCCTCTATTATTAACTTGACAAAGTCACCAGCGACCGTTTTGTTTGGTTTATTATAACTTTTCAAAATCGGTAAGCAGCTATACCAAATTATGTTAGGAATAGCTTTAGAAGTTATAAAAATCTATTGTTAAGCGGTCACTGAATGCAAAATCAGCAAAAGTTTGTACCATGTGTTATCATTTCTTGTGTGTAAAGGTGTTGCTGTCAAATGATATATATGTAGCAATGCTACCACCATTACCACCTTGAGCATTAGGGTAGAAGTGCCTATTATGAGGCACCTAAGGATAAGGAAGTGAAACTGTTTGTCGGTTGGTAAAAATAGTGTGATACTGGATAGGATTGTAGAATAATCATTTCTCCCTCACTGATACGAAAATTCTACCCTAGCACACTTTCGTACCTTGACATATTAATTACTGTAATTAATGGGAAATATTCCACTAACCTGTATGACAAGAGGGACAGTTTCAACTTTAATATCGTCAACTTCCCTAATATGGGATCAAATATCCCATCAAACCAGTAAATGGTGTGTATATTTCTCAATTGGTTCGTATAGGTAGAATAATTATGCAGTTGCTACAAAGAATTTTGCAAACAACATTATAAGCTCACCAGTAGATTAGTCAGTCAGGGATTCAGATATAAAGATCTATGCAGCGCCTTCAGGAAGTTTGTGAAGAAACACGGTCACATTTTCAACAAGTATGAGTGTAGTTTGCAAAAGCATATTCAGGATGGTATTTGTGTTCCGGCTTGTGACAACTTCCTGGATCACTATGTCCATTCCCAGATAGAGTCACATAGATCAAACACAAAGCTATAGCTTACTTTTTGCGCAAGACTGATGGCATGTATGAGATGGGCAACATTTGGAAATACGCGCGAACGCCACGTGAATATTTTTAATCAGTTGTTTCATGGAGATTATTTTTCTGCTCGTACTTGTTTTTCAGAGTTAGGACTCTGGGTGTGTGGGGAGAGTTGGCTAGCCGTAAAAGACTCTTTAACCCACTGCCCCAGTTATCAAGGCTAGGCACCCAGAGTCCTGCTCACTTGCTGTATTTAAGTTTTGTTACGCTTTCAATGTCGTGCTGTGGTTTATGTCGTGCTTGTGTCTTCGATGCGTGTTGTCGTTTTGTGTTTTTAATGTGTATGATTATTGGTTGTGGGCTCAGGTTTTCTTTTTTCTTTCTTTTCTTTCTAAGCATCTTAATGCTATTATGCTATAAAAAATAATTTTATACAATCTATAGTGGTGTCGCCACTCTACAAAATGCACACTTACATGCTGACTGAGAAATGCAGTATTACTCAACTGTGCACTTTATCATGTAGAAATTGTTACCAATACTGAAAAATTTGAGGTAAAACATTTCAAACAGTTATAATTTCTGCTCAAGTGCATATTTTTACATGTTTTCTTCATCTCTTTTAGAATCAATTATAAATAATGTATCAATAGCAAGCTAGTTCAATGCTTGTAAAGTTTGACATAATGTTTGACTCATAATCCCCACTGACCCATAATACCCTACTTTACCCTATACGTCATTCTTGTACATACATACACTTCTCACTTGATACATACATTTCTTATCTATAGCAGTTATAATGATACTTCCAATCATAATATGTTACAAACCTTGAGTTGATGGAGGTTGTGAACTTAGAATTTGTTGACTCACACTCTCTACTACAGAAGAGTTTTGTACGGTCCACTCTTGACGATCTCGAGATGAAATATTATAATTATGTGTTGATCTGTATTAAAAGTAATGAGCAACAACATTGTGATTTCACCATACAAGACATACAGATACTATTGAGAGATTATAATGAGAGCTACATTAGATATGTTATCTAGTGATATATAGGTATTTACAAATTATCATACCTTGCTGATATATCCAAGTGCATATTTCGCATCATCTTCTTTCTTCGTATCCGAAGACCAATAATATAAAAGATGACAGTGAGAGCTGCAACTCCTACTCCTACCACTATAGTAGCAATTGCCACCACACTCCACACAACTATTCCCACTCCTTTTGTGTCCACCGTAGTATAAAATACTATTAGAAAAAGAATAGTGGCGGTTATAAAACAAGAATGAACATTATTAATATACTTGAGCTTTGACAATTTACTCTAGCACAATGACAGCCATTGGATTCTTGTCTTTCAAGTCTGCACTCAGCAAAAGATAGTTCAGTTCCTGTACAATGAGCCTTTATTAACACCACACCAGTACTAGTAAAATTTATTTCTTCAATTTTCACTTCATCTTAAAAATAACAATATTGAGTTCTAATCAGGTGTATGGCAATGATTACCTGCAGGCGAGTGGTCCAGTGTTTTGCAAATAACTCTGGTATTATTGATGTCCCATCTCTCACTACACATTCTTCCCCATGTTCCATTCTGACAGTACTCTACAGAACCACTGGCTGGATCATCTTCGTCTACCAGTCTAACTTCTCCATCATCACAATCTGGCACTTGACTCTCTGAAAAATATAAACAGTGGATGACATTATGTGGGAGTATTTCTGTGAGCTAGCACCCAGTAGCCTAGCAGTACTGCTCTGTGTTCCTGCAAGTTAGCAACCTGAGTTCGATTCCTGCGACTGTCCTTTTTTCCAGATTACGGGACACGCACACGATGCAAAAACTCCATAATAGATACATCGTACTTTTTTGTCTGGAAAATGGAACTAACTTCGCCTACTCTTCCTTTAAACACCATGGGTTCTTTCCTCTTGATATTATGTTGGTGTTAGACTGTGATAGCTATATAGGCAAATCACTGTTCTGAGCAGCATTTGCTACCTGCTGTCTCCGCTGAGAGTTTGTACTTTATTGTTTTTAATTTTTTACCTTTAAGATTTAAATTGTACAAGATAAAGTGTTTTAGCTACCTTGGACATGGCAAAATACTCTACCACAGTGGCAGTCATTTGATTCTGTTATTTCTGCACTGTTATGTCTGCACTGAGCAAAAGAAATTTCAGTTCCTGTACAGAAAGCCTCCATAGAAACCACTCCATTTCCAGTACAATTTATTTCCTCAATTTTCACTTCAGGACATAAGGACATAAATTATTCTAATCAAGTGTGAGGCAATAATTACCAGCAGATGTGTAGTTCAGTGTTTTGCAAATAACTCTGGTATTATTGATATCCCATCTCTCACTGCACATTCTTCCCCATGTTCCATCCTTACAGTACTCTACAGAACCACTGGCTGGATCATCTTCGTCTACCAGTCTAACTTCTCCATCATCACAATCTGGCACTTTAAGAGGTTTTACAAAAAAATACAGTGTGACTAGCTACTAGTGCCTCAAGGATGATTTTTCGACCTTGTTTCACTGCCTAATATTATTGTTTCATAAGAGCTCATTAATTATTCATAATCCGTTGTCCCATACATTTCTAAGGTAGCAGCTTAGTGCATGCGCGTGTATTTCTGCGTAGGCTGGCGATGCGCAATTACGTTCTATATACGCGTTCTAAGCGTAGGAAAGTACGAAGGTATGATCCGTTTTTTATGCTGTCATCCCCATGTCCCCGGACAAGAGATCAGGACACAGGATGATAGCAACATACCAAAAATAATGGATGATACCTTTGTACTTTCCAATGCTTAGAACGCGTAGAGCGTAATTGCGCATCGTTAACTAGCCCAGCCTACGCGGATTTACACAAAGTGCAAAACCTCAGCGCAGAACACTAATATAATTTGGAATTAGATTCATAAGTATGAGCGACACGGAAACACTCGCAATAGTATGGGAAATCAGTGTAGAGCTGGGCTGCTTATATATGCCAACGCCCGAGCTCCTAGCCCACTGCACTCACGATTGCCAGCCAAGCAACAAGGGACGTGTCCCAGCAGGTAAGTCAATGAGAAAATTCTAAGTATTACATGGAAGTTTCAGGATACTTAGTGATATTGCTAAGCGTAATCTCACATACTCTCACATTCGTAGCTACCTTCACATTCAGCTCGCCATAAACTTGCGGGTTAATTGCCCCACACTTATCTATATGATCGACTAGAATTATTATGTCATCAACTAAACAAAAATAGACATCCATAGCATCAAGAGGTAGTATTAGTGAGAAATAGTTATACGTTAACAGAGACACAAAAGGACATACGTAACGGGTGTAAAACAAGTTTTACCTACCTTGGACACTGCAGTGAACTGCAGCACAGTGGCAGTCATTGGGTCCCCGTATTTCATGTCTGCACTCAGTAAAAGAAAGTAAATTTGTTGAACTGCAGTAGGTCCCTGCGGTCACTACTCCATTCCCAGTACAATATATATCCTCAAGTTCCATTTCAGCTAAAATGGACATAAATTAGTACTTATAATCATGTATAAGGTAATAACTACTTTCATATGAGAAGTCTTGAGTAAAACAAGTAATTCTGTTACTACTGATATCCAATGTCTGACTGCACACTCTTTCCCATCTTCCATCCTGACAGAGCACTACATAACCATGGGCTGGATCACCATCATCTACCAGTCCAACTTCTCCATCATCACAATCTGGTAGGGACGAAAGGTTTTCCCCAGATAAAGAAGATTTTCCCAAGATACGGGAATTGTCATGTCCAAATTGGTTGGTATCAAATGCGATCTTGATCAAGCAGCACAGCCTTCATATAAAAATGCAGCATTTTACCTTTACGCTACCAGCCACTATCATGACTACAAAGTGTAAATTTTGGCCTGTTTTACAATGCCGCTTGCAATTGTATCGATCAGTCAATATGGCCGTCGATTGCTACCGGGTTGGGCATGAAAATCGCTATATCTCAGGAATGAAGTGATTTCAGGAAAAAACCAAAAATTTCTTGACATTCACCGCACCAAAATAATGTAGCTTCAATTTCAGAGCGAAATATGGTTCCAGAGGTGAGATATGCAATAACGGACAGACAGACCGACAGACAGACAGACAGACACACCAAACGAGTACCATAACCCTTGCTCATGCACACCGAGGGTTAATCATCACTTAAGTAATAAAGCATGATCACTTAAGTAATAAAGCATGATTTAGACATTTGTAGCAATCCTTTTATGAGCATAACTCAGTGAGGAACATCAAAACAGCATAACTTGGAAAAATGAATTATACCATAATATGCTCTGCTTATTACTATCTGGTAGCTACTCTCTCTGAAGTTTTTAATCATAAAACTGTACTTTTTCTATGGAGGAGAAGAATATTTGGACTCATCCCCCTAATCTCACTAAGACCAACAGGTCTTAGTAAAGAGGGATGACTCCCAGCGTATTATATAACACAGTTGTGAAATTTCAGTTTTTCACATGAGCATGTTCGTGGGGTCTGATAATGTGGTTGTACTCCAAATTTGGCAATCAAACTTGGGAGGCCTGGGTTCCAAGGCTAGCTGTGAGGCGGTTACGTTTGAGATATTATCTCCGTTCTCTTTTACAGTTATGGACACTAGAAGTTAAGCCTTTCACAGCTAGTGCTCTTTACTTTTTCACCGGAAGTAGAATTATAGTGACCGGCTACAGGAAAAGGAACAATTTGGGCAAAATATTAAAAATGGAATTATCTAGCTATATGGTTTGATAGTCCAATATCATAGCTACAAGTTGTCACAAACAGTACTTGAATAGCTTATTTCTACGTGAAGTTATGCGGAGTATTGTCTATAGCATTGAGACCAGGCATATTTGAGAGTCAAGCAATGAAATTTAGGCAAAGCATTACATATAATATGCATGACTCCGTATCTTTATTGGGCCACTTAGGAACATCACAGATTTTGTACCAAATGCTAAAGGAGAGACTAGAGTTTTTTAATATGTAGCTAGATAGTCAGCTCAATTTGGCACCCTTAAAAATGAAAAATTTAGTTAACCATCATACACTGTAAAGTAACGATCCTAGACTTCTTTCAATTTCATTCCGTCGGCTAGAAATATTTTCAGCTGCATCTCTCAGTAGAAACCTGGCGCTTTCTTTTTATGGCCGCAAGGGGGCAACTCTAAATAACGCACACTTTTGCCCCCACCGGAAGTAAAATCGCATTCGCGGGTAAAGGCGTATTCTATATTATAGCTATAATAATGTATACCTCTGACCGGGCAGAATACTCTAGCACAGAAGCATTCAGATTCAGATTCTTGTCTTTCATGTGTGCACTCAGCAAAAGTTAGTTCAGTTCCTGTACACTGAGCCTCCATTAATGCCAAACCAGTACTAGTACAATTTATCTCCTCTATTTTTATACCTAAATTAGTAGCTATAATCACTAATTAATTTCAAATCAGCTATTAGGCATTAACTGAGTTCAGATGTGTAGTTTAGCATATTGCAAATAACGCCAGAAGTAGTGCTATCCCATCTCTCACTGCACACTCTTCTCCATATTCCATCATGACAGAGTACTACATGACCACTGGCTGGATCCTCTCCACCTATTAGTCTAACTTCTCCATCATCACAATCTGGTATATACAAAAGCACAGAAGATTTAGGAGACTGTTGATGTATAATACAGAGATTTGGGTGTTAAACTGTTTTCTGTATATACCCATGAGAGAGTGTATTGACTGAGGTTATTAATGTTTAAATAGTGCTAGACATGGCATACACATAAAAGAAAGGGACAGAATTATAATTATGTTTATTAACCCTCGCGTGCACGTGCGAGGGTTACGGTATATAGTTGTTCTGTCTGTCTATCTGTGTTAGTGTGTGTCTGTGTGTTGGTCTGCGGACGTACTCGCTTTGCCGTAATAGTGACTGGCATCTCCGGCCTAGGTTATATTCACGTGTGCATAACTTATTTTCCAAAAGAGGCGTGGTTTTTTACCATTATAGGCCCAGTCAGTTATATTTAGAGATTAATGTAGCAAGTCTATACCAATATAGAAGTTATGTGGATAGAGTGCATGCTTAGAGAACACTGTAACAGAACATTTTCAGACCAAATCTATAATTTGACATTGAAGCGCGGTGCCGCAGGTAACATAGCTACAATTTCCATGAAAAATGTGTTAAGGATAGTTCACAATACGACACTGACACCAGCATACTGTGTGAAGTGTTGGTCGTCCACAGCAATGCTGGTACTAGAACATTATCTATTCCCAGGATCATGATGCTCGATCCCAGCGACATGAGCATTTCTATCGTAAGAACGTTCACAATTACATACATATACTCCCAAGGGCGAATATATACTACACCAGCAACGCTTGCCCCAGCATCTTGTGAACTAGGCTTATAATTCTTACCAGTTATAATATTTGGTGTTAAATCATACACCAAATTACTCCACTGTGAGTTAGGATTCAGGCAGCCAATGTTAATAGTATTGAGGCTGTTGCTTAGAGGGTGAAAGAAATAGGAGTCATTTACTGCATTGTACCCAATTGTTGAACGATGGCTGGCCCAATTAAACGAGTAACAGTTGTAGATAAAGACTCCGAATGATTTCATGAGCCCATCTGTTATTACGACAGCTTGGTAGGTATTATTCTGAATTTATGACACAAAATATTGTTGACTCATTAGCTATATTATATATTTCAACTACATAGCTAATGGTTTCAAGCTGTTAGGGAACTCACTGCTGAAAGGTATGGTGTTGGATCTGCACTAGAGGCCCCAAATGGATAGGGATGCATTTCTCTCCATTCAGCTACCATCAAATATGCCCCATTAAAACTTGGGTACACAGTGTTAACAATGTAAGAATTGACATTAGACATTATCTCATCAGAAATAGGACCATCTCCATAGCCATATTGCTCTCCATAAACTGTACCATATCGGCGTGAATCATGGTCCACCCAGTAAGGGGCCACAATATTATGATCAACAGGAAATGGCCGAGGATAGATAGTAGTGGTTCTCCCAAATGATATAATGCCATTGTTTTGTATCTTAAGTAACATTGAAATAACTGTTATCAATTCTCAAGAAACTTACATAGGAAACTTCATGATAATGTTTTCCAAATGGAAAACTTCCATGCATGCGTAAAAAACAGTCATCACATGGTGGAAGAGTCGCCAAATTTATTCCTGTTTTTTCAAGCCATTCTAATTCAGTGGCACCTACACTTGGTATAACATAGCTATTAATTAATGATTACGTGAGCTTATTATATTATAATTATTTGAAACATAAGTGGGATGGAGAAAAATGGTGACGGATTAAAACATGCCATTATGTATATTGTTTCACTAGTGTATCAGCAATATCTACCATAAACCATACTTACATTTCACTAGCGATGCGTTGTATCTGTGTGAGAGATTTAGGTATACTATATACCAACGCTAGATATTCTAGAAGCTACTGTGAGTATGAGACTGTCGAATACTCTCAAACTCCTTTGACCTTTTAATTAACTGATAATTTTTTTTCATTATATTCGCACAAATAGAAGCACGTAGAAAATTGCTGGAGCATGCATAAGTTTTTTTGCCAATATTCATAGAACAGGACAACTACTTCGCAGAATCTACGAGTAACTATCGCTGACGGACGTACGCACCTTTAGTTTTGCGTCAAAACCTCACCCACTCGAGGGAACCTGCCTACTGAATACTTCCGCCGATGTTTACTTAGAATCGTCTACATTTAGATAGCTATTACTAATGTCGACGTTGTTTGCAACGGAGCATGCATTGCCTTCCCTCCTTCTGACAACGGTCGAAATGTATATAACCGTTTAGAAAACTTCGACAACATTATGAAACGTCGACGACTTTACAAATTATCGATGTCATTTACAAAATAAAACGACCACAACCTGTCATGGACGATATAGCTATATTATATGCCGCCGACGTTTACAGGAGCAAAAGGAAGAGTATAATATATATCGACTCCTTTTACTACGGTGGCCCAAACCGGTACAATTTTGAGTTTTCCAAATCATATTTCTTGCGTAAACGCCACTTGTGAAGTCTATCGCGTCACACGGCGGTACCCACGGTAGCTGAATACTAAGAGCGGGGACCGCATGAGCAGCGGCTGTAGCTAAATACTAAGAGCGGGAACCGCCAGAGCCACGACGGTATATAGCTAAACACTGAAAGCAGGGACCGCCAGAGTCACGGCGGTAGATGAACACTAAAAACGAGGACCGAACGTTAAAGGCGGGGCGCGCCGTTGTGTGGCGGCAGACACCCGCCTGTAGCGTGGACCACCGGGTGATACCGCGAGGCGGGTACAGCGGGGCGGCGGGTGATACCACGAGTCGAATTCCATCGCTCATCGGTGTGTTATATATACTGGCGTGGACGCGTGCACAGTCGCGCCAGGCAACTTGGCAACCAGTCAGCTTCCTGGAAACTGGAGCGACGCGATCGCGGCTTGATTATTGCTAGGAGAATGTTTAAAATAATTTGCTCGCGTTTATGTTGCGCAATGTTGCAAAATATATTGATGTTGCAAAATATAATGATTGTATTGCGCATGCCCGTGTGGGCGGGGACTTGATCCAATGTAGGGTACAGTAAAAACTCCGATAGCTGATACCCCGAGAAGCGGATGCACTCCCTATAGCGAACAAATCTTCAGGTCCTGATTGAAACTCACATACATTGCTAAACTCTGAGAAGCGACAACTCCGAATTCCGGACAGCGGACACTGAAGCCATTTCCGAACGCCTTTTGTTTATCTCCGAAGAGTGAACACTCCTTTCCTCCACAAGTGGCGGACAGATTATCGCTACGCATTTCGCTACGCACAAAACAGCAGACAGGCCCATACGGCATTTTTATCTCCAGATAATGAACACTCACCGCAGCGAGCCTACTCCGCCCTCCGCGCGCATCAGCTAATATACAGCTCGGGCGTTGTGCTATGCGCTCATAGCAATATATATGCGGCGTGCATGGATTTAATAACTTACTGCATATTTGTGGGTTACAGCCCAAATGCACACCAGCACAATAATTGTAGTAGCAGCATACGTAGCTAATTATGCTGGTAGTCATTGATGTGCCTGCTCACTTCACAGTACTTGCATAGACTAACATTCTTTGTAGCATAAGTACCTTTGTTTTTTAGCTATGATACTGTGCTCTGTGATTTTTATTGATAAATCTGTTGTACAACAATACTACAAAAAACTCATTTGAATCAGATTTTTTGAGGTATGTATAATAGGGCAGATTCCAAGGAGAGGCAAAAGCTACGTTTCCAAAATGTCCTTTTTTCGGAGTTTCTACTGCAATCAATTTCAGTATATAGGTTGGAACGCAAAGTGTCTTAGCCTAGTGCCATGCTAGATAGCCATAAGATTTGGTCCGGCTGCGTTAGGCATACCTAGGCAAGGGCTGTACCTCAAAAGCTGAGAATTTTCGCCGAGTGTTATCGATCGTTTTGCCACACTCACCTTGCTGACTCAAGGCTAATAGAAACAGTGTAAACTGAATTATCTGTGCCATCATTAGCTTTATATCCCCTTGTAAACCCACATCAGGTAAGATATCTCTCTGTGAAGACGGTTTTTGTACGCGGTGTCTACGGAGCGCTTTATAAACCGGCGCACGGGACCTACACCCCTTGAAGTACGGAAGCTGAAAGGGGCCATCAAATCCTGCCATTGCGTGCACAGTTCCATTCTGCTATTCTTCCATACTTCCATTTCCATTCTGACATCCTTCGTTTCT
>JAODVQ020318529.1:0-12059 GCA_025400075.2 Phenganax stokvisi
TTTTCTCGGGGTTTTTGTAAAATTTAGCTAAATTAGTTAGAATCAAGTCTAAAGTTCGTTCACCTCTAGTAGATTAATAGAAAATTGAAAGACAAACTGGTGTGTGTCAGTGTGATTACTAAAAGAGCTGTCTCCCTAACGACCCCGACGATCCTGCAAGAACGTTGGTTTACAAGAGCGGAGAAAGGGGTTGTTTTACAAAACTATAACCGGCTTATAACTTATCGCTATTTGTAAATGGTCATATCTTTGCAAACATATGTGTAAACCTATTGAACATGAAAGCACTTATTCGTAATTTCGTTATGCAGTGGTGGTGTTTTATTGCTGTTTTACCTTGGAGAATTTTTATTTTTCCTAGCTCATAAGCAGGAACCGGCATAGTCACACTGCACTTATAGTCAGGCAGATAGAGGAACAAAAATGATGAAAAACTTACCAACATTGGGGGGCAACTCAATTTTGCTTTTATTTTGTTCCCTGAAGCTTTGTAAGTACGTTTCTGAATGTTGGTGACGAATTAAAATTAAAAAAATTAAAAAGTGCGAAATTTCAAATTCATTTGCACGTAATACAATTGACTTATATCATTAGAAATCTTAAAAAAACATGTATATAAGACTTTTAAACGGATATCAGGATTTTTTGAACTTTTTCTTAGTTATGAGCTGTTGAAAACTTGTTTTCAGACTTGTATCCACGATTTTTGCAAAATTTTGGTCTATTTTTCTGATTCAAAACTGCAGTAACTTAAGAAAAACTTCATAATCCCAATCCTCGTTTAAATGTCCTTTATGCAGATTTTGGAAGTTTGTAGTGTTACAAGTAAGTCTTGTTATAAACAAATCTTAAATGTAATAGAATCGAAGAAAAACGCGTCGTCACGACACGACCCCACAAGAATTTTAAACGTCGCCGACGTACAGAAATGTACTAACAGATCCTCAAGGCACAAGTAAAAGGCGGAATGGTATTGCCCCTCGACAAGGTTTCCACAATCAAGGAAATTTTGACCCAAAAAAAGGGTTTCCGAGAAATAAAAGGAATCAAGGAAATCTAAGGAATTTTTGAAATATCTAGGGAAATCTAAAGAATTTTTGAGGAGCGTTGGTGGATTCTTTCAGTAGTCTTTTGTTCCATTACTTTCTATTACTCGTAATCACAATCTCTGAAGTACAAAACAGGATCCTATCATTCGGATCCTATTCTGTTTCTCTAATTCAAGTCTGTCCGTGATTGAAGTCAGTGAACGCCAAGAAAATGACTGTCCCGAGCGGTCCCAAGTCCGAAATTTTAAGACGAAAAATAGGCGAAACTTAGCCTGCGAGCAGGTTTTCGTGTGCTTGACTGGCTGCGTTTACGTGTTGCTCTTAAAAATGTATTGTGATAATGTATTGTTCACAAAGCGTGCGAAGACGACAATGATTAGGAAAATAAGATTATCCCCAAAAAGAATACGCGCAGCAGTTTTTAAGTACTAGCACGTATCCTACTCTAATGTCCATAGTATTTGTAGCTATCTTTCTTATGTTATGGCTGCATAAATTTATTGTTATCGTTGGAGCGTGACTTGTCCTTGAAGCTCTATCAGATATTAGAACTTGCGAATATTTAATTGTTAAGAAAAAACTGTACTATGCTAATTAATATGATGAATTATAGCTGCGGCCGTAAACAGGTACTAAATAAACACCACAAAAATGCGTTTGGATAATCAAGGAAACCTCAAGGAAATTACATCCAGTTTGAAGGAAATTCAAGGAAATTTCAATGCAAAATTAAGGAAATTTCAGTGCCAGTCAACCTATCAGAACAAAGTTGAATGCAACATTAATTTCACTAAACTTCACGTATTCGAGTGGGTGGCATGACTAACTTATTATTGGTCTATTATGGAGGATGAACCTCTCTACCTAATTTGTTCTTGTACATGGATTGGAGCAAACAAATTGTGGCGTTTAATAGGCTGCTCCTACTAATTGCCAAAATTGGGGGGTGATACCAAATTTAAAATGTTAATAAGTCAGGTAAACAGCAGTATCGATTTACGACAAGAAATAAGGCATGATATGGAAAAATATAGCAAACAAAAGTACCTTGCTTAACAAGAAAACCAGAAGTTGCAGAACTATGTATTATTTGTGGGTTGTTTCTGTGGCACCTGGGCTGGCACGTTTACCAAGATAGCTCACCGCGCGAGATCTCGCCGCGTACTTGATTCCATAGAAAATATTCTACTGCTTTTATATGGACAAAAACAGGACGGTTTGGTTACCAAGGTCACGCTTGAAACAGGCGAGATCTCGATTGCCGGCATGAACTTTTTAGCATACTAACCTAGTTAATAGTATATTTTTTGCAATCAAATGCTTTTGCTTGTAATTTCGAAGGTTGTATCGACATTGGAAAGGTAGGAAAGTCAGAAACAACGGTTGGAAAGTACATGATTAGCTGTTTATATGGTAATAAAAAGTCTCGAAGTCAAGCAGCGTTTTTCGTACTAGCCCATCAAAGCGTCGTAAACAACTCCTGAGCCCAGTAGGCGGGATAATATCGTCTCATATAAACATGAATGAAAATTTACATATCTTGTTAAACCGGCCATCTCGTCAAGTGGGCTGACCCGGCTCATTAAGCAACCTCTCAGAATGAGGAAACAAAGACAAAAAGAAGAGTTCTATGTATATATTGCTGTCTCGCTTGAAACAGGCTAGATCTCGATTGCTGGGATAAACGTTTTAGAATACCAGCTGACAGTATTTTTTTACAATCAAATGCTTTTGTTTGTAATTTCGAAGGTTGTATAGACAACAGAAAAATAAGTAAGTCAGAAACAACGGTAGGAAAGTACGTGATTAGCTGTTATGGTAATAAAAACATCTTGAGTCTCAAAGTCAAACAGTGTTTTTCGTACTAGCCCATCAAAGCGTCATAAACAACTCCTGAGCCCAGTAAGCGGGACGAAATCGTCTCATATACAAATGAAAATTTACATATCTTGTTTACCGAGCTATCTCGTCAAGTGGGTCGACCCGGCTCACATAAGCACCCCCTCAGAATGCGAAGGAAACAAAGACAAGATAAAGCGTTCAGTGTATAGCTGTCCCGAGAGGATGTCCTGTCTCTTCTTTTAGCTCGTGCACTTGAAATCCTTCAAGTACTGTGGGCTAATATTCGCATCTTGATATTGGCACAGTTTGTGCATACATAATTTCAACAAAAACTAAATTTGTCAACCTGAAGCCAATTCATTCTCACTACCATTTGCAAGGAAAGGTCAAGTGCAAACGTTTTTTCATCTTTGTTTGCGTTTGAAAGCTGCACGTTTGGCGTTTGAAATGGGCACGTTTGGGTGAACAAGTAGCATGTGATGTTTTGACAGAAAATAGGCACAATGTGTCAAAGCAAGGGCCAATACATGCTACACCCCTTATTCAAACGTGCACATTTCAAAGGGCAAACATGCAACTTTCAAAGGCAAAAAGTCGCGAAGAAACTTTGCAGTTGACGGTTGCTTGCAAATGGTAGTAATCAGTATCCCCCGTCATTGCATATAGTGTCTTTCCGGGTTCGAATATATATTTGAATTTTGTGTTTTAGAAAAGGCACATCTTGCGTTTTTGATAACATTCCCTCGCAAATGTATTGTTGCTCAAGCCAAACTTTCCGGCTCAACAACACGCGAATTTTTATCGGCGATAAGGGATTGTTGCTCCTCTAAACCCTCCTTTGACGCCACCCTAAAACTACTGCACTACTTATAGGCTGTTTCTTTCTTCATAATCGCTGCCTTGGTCTTTGAGTTCAAATCTTTTATTTACTGCAGTGCCTATTTGAAATGAAGTAGTTTCCAACATACCCTGTTGGCATTTTGCCTGCAAGGATGTTATATTCAACCTACTCAAGAGAACGTGAAGAAAAAGACAGCTTTCGAGCAGGCAATCGTTGTCGCTGTGAGTTTAATAAATAAAGCAAATCAATCAGACTAAACATTCGCCGATTATACATTCATTTGAACACTAATCCTAGCAATAGTCTATTGCCTATAGTTGCTTCAAAGTTAACGATGTAATCATGCATTATACAGTGTGTCTCAGCAAAAAGGAACATAGATCAGTTTATGCATGAATTTCAAGTTAGTTTGATTACGCACTGCATAATAGTAATATGCAGTGCGTACACTGGCTATTATAGTGGCACTGGCACTGATTACTTAGAGTGAGTGATAGAAGATTAATTGCACACACCCACGACATGACTCAGGACGAATGGTTTTCAATTCGTCAACATTTTTAGCACTTTCGTTGGAAACGGTGCATGCACGTCAATAAAGAAACTTTCATGCACGGCTCTGAAAACTATTGATAAACTTTTTATTCCAATTTTGAGTTACAAAAAGAATGACTAAATAGAAGATGAGCGCTGGAGACTACAAATCTCAGTACATGGTACTGTTACTAAAGCACTGCGGTTAGAAACCCGTGGAACGTGTAAGATGTCTGGAAAAACATCACCATTCCGTGTTGCGAAGAAAAGCCCCGAAGTATGCAATGGCAGAATTCATGCGCTTGTCTTAAGTCATCATTTATTATCAACAATGATGAGGATTAAGAATTAATAAAGACCTTGCCAAATTTTTCAGCTGGTAAACACGAAACAATGAATGTCCTTTTTGAAAGAACCCACTCAGATTTTTGGAGTTAATTACTGAGAATTTTTTACGTCAATAGGATGTTTATACTTGTAAATAATTGGAAGACATAGTTCCGGTGTAAACAATACCTCTGCATAATGAGGAAACTAAGATCCCCTCCATGCAGTATAAAGGAAGAGTCTGGCTAGCAAAGCTACACTCTTTAGTCAGGTGTTAAACCAAGGGAAGAAGATTCTAGTACGTGGAGGTACGCATTTTTTACATTACTACAATTTTATCAATTGAAGACGGTCTCATACTCAGCTTTTGGCGATTTGCCCTGGAAAGTTGAAGCATTGACCATTTTTGATTTAGGTTTTTTGGGAACTGAAATATTTATTGATTCTACTCTGTTCTCTCACAGAAAGATGTTTAGTCAGTTCTTGTCAATTACTGCACTTTTTGCAGGTAAATGCTTAATTTTGAAATGGTGTCCACGTTTTGGAACATGTCATACTTTTGACATTATAAACAAGAAACAGTTTCACTATTGAAAATTTATCACAATAACTTATAATACACACTCCCATAACCTTTTCAACGTTGCCTGCAATTTTTTTTGTAACTCTTTTATTTCATCTCAAAAATCTTTAGCTCAATTATTCAACATGCATTGATTATAGTGATTACTAACTAATACAGTTGTTCGTACTATATCATTGCTCTAGCAGCAGAAATCTTCGCTCTTGCACCCATACGAATGACTCTTTCAATGACTTCTGACTGTGTTGCGTTGTTTAGTGTGGATTGCTCTCACCGCAGTAGCAGTAGGTGATGATACTTGTGCAAATGGAGGAGTTGCAGGTGATGGTAATCACGTAAAATGCTCATGCCCACCTGGCTTCAAGGGATATGACTGCACTCAGCGAGGTACTTATCATAACGTGACTGAATAATCAAATATAAACCTTTGTTGGATATATTTATTCCGTCCAATTTAGTATAGTAAATTATTCAAGCAGTTTCTGAGGCTACTTGCATACGGGCGCCGTTTTTAAGCATTTCGACAAACGTTTGTGTCCTGTTTATGGTTTCAACACTTAGTTAACACTTTTCAAGGGAAAATATTTTTAATATATCAAATTCGCTGCAGCCTCTGTCCTAAATTGTTAGTGTTTGCATCTGTTTTCGCGTGAAAAAACACATGAAAACACTTTAAAACGTTACCGTGTGCACATAGCCTGAATGTTCCAATTAAGTTCTCGAAGCGCTGAATAATGTTTTTCAATCAATAACAAGGAACAGCAACATTTCCGTACGAATATACTCGGCACTTTTTATTCAAATCAAAGCCAGGGTTGGTAGGCTTTTGCGTATGCTTGGAGCCAAACGTGACTCGAAAAGTAGCCAAATTCAATTATAAAAGGCCAAACTGTGGTATTCAAAAAGAGGCCTGAAAGAAGCCAAATTAGAAGCGCGTATCCAGGCTCTTTTCAGCTCCGATTTAGTGACGTACTGTTGTAGGTGGACCCACTGATCAGTTGGTGAATCCAGTGGACCTCATCAGAAGGTTCTGGACCGCATGGGTGGCACACCTTGACGTAGCACTAGCTCGTTCTCAGGCTTCCTACGCCACCATGCGGTCCACGCATCTTGCACGCACGCATGAATACCATATGAAACATGATTATTGAGTGTATTGTCTATTCAAAATATTCAAAAAATTCCAAGAGCAAAAGAGGCCAAAAAGTAGCTAAATGGACAACTTTTTTTCGAGGCCAAACAAGAAAAAAAGAAGCCAAAATCGAGTTATTTGGCCTCAAAAAGGCCAATATACCAACCCTGATCAAAGCATGGGATACGCCCTGCAAAGCTGGCACATACATGAAACAAATGCTGACTTGTAGACTATATAATAAGAATATTAAAATACAATGACAGATCATATTATTCAAGTGCAATCGTTTTTGTGTTCCAGTGACTCCGTGTGAAGGACGACCGTGCAGAAACGGAGGACAATGCTCAGAAAACAAAGATGGTACTTTCTCCTGTCGATGTCCGCCTCTCTTCAAAGGCATCGTATGTGAAAAGAAAGGTGAAAACCCTCCTCCATAGTTTATTTAACATATGCTCAACCAGTTACACTCAGGATTTAATGATGCATGGATGAGCATGTTTTGGGCCGGCCGAGTGTTACCACACTCATGAAGATTACATATACTCGTTAGGAGGAAAGTTATGGCACCCAAGAATTAGCAAGTACGTTAACTATTCAGTTAACTTACCCTGAAAAGAAAGGGCTACTTTTTTTGACCTGATCTTGTTAAGTTTCAGTTCTAGAAAACGTATAAAGCCGATAACAAAAATGTTGTTTTATAGTTCGACCTTGTGATAGCGCTCCTTGCAAAAATGGAGGAGCGTGCACTGATGATGGAATCAAGTGCTTCAAATGTAAATGTCCGATTGGGTTTAAAGGCACCGACTGTTCAGAACATGGTGAGTCGAAACAGAGTGTTGAACACTATTTGTTTTGGAGACTTTCATCTCTTAAATGCTATAGTGTAAGGCCGATATGCTGAGCAGCTATTCATATACTGAATATTACATGCAGTATCAATAAATATTGTGCAATATTTACTCTGTTTTTGAGTTACAATACTACAATTCTAGCTTGTTTTTCGTCAGTTCATTTTCATCGCCACTTGCTGTCATGGTATAATTGTTCGCCATGTGTGAAAAAGGGATATTGTTACAAGATGATCAGTATAGTTACTGCTTAAATCTTGCCATCTATATCCGACTTCTTTTGTTGTCGTGTCACTTTAACTAATACATGTTAATTTAGTAAGACCGTGCGAGATCAAGCCTTGCAAAAATAATGGCAAATGCATCCAGGAAAGTTTAAATCGCTTCAGATGCGAGTGTAACACTGGCTTTGGAGGCACCTTTTGTGACAGAAGAGGTACGTACTTGAAAATTCGAAAGCTTCATCAATTCTTCAAAAGCTTAGCAAAGAATGCAGCTGAGAAGCCAATTCGTAGTATCGGTCAGCTTGACTGTTTCAGACATCTAAACTTGTTACACATGAAAGTGTTAGTTCTACGATGTTTGCATCTTCACTTTGATGGCTACAGTCACAATAATAGACTTAATATGACTTTTTGCTAATTACGATCTTACTCAAAAGCTGAATCAAACTATTATTCACTAAAACTATCAAATAATATTTTACGTGACTAAAACTTGTAATACTACATAACGACCGTTTTCATTCTGTTTGCTTTATCAAACTTGAATAACTAACTAGTAAAAACCAGATTTAAATAACTAATTCTTTTAGTTGTGCCGTATATGATTTTATATTTTAACTTTACCTTTTATAGTATCTCTGCTTTTCGTTTTCATACTTCATCTTTTGTTTTCTTTGCAGATGGCTTCTATGGCTCAAAAATTTTGCTTGGTCATCCCCAATACATTAAGAAGTTGGAGGAATGGATTGGTGGTGTAAGTTTACCCAAGTTGTGTTACCGTGCGTCTGATTATGGTTGGGCTGCAAGCACCTTCCATTCTCGATGTGACCATAGGGAGCCTACTGTCACTATCATCCGTTCTGGAAAATACATCTTTGGAGCTTACAGTGATAAACCATTTGGAGGTTAGTTAAAATGTGAATAATACTGCATTTATTTACAACGTTTTCACCTGTTTTTTTTTGAAGCCTTTTTCAAGGGAGATCATTTCACTGAAATGGAACTTCAGGCTTAAATTAAGTTTGACAATCGACTACCAAAAGGCGCCATTATTGTTGGCACACAGTGAAGACAATTCTCAGAAGTCTGTCCAGTAATATAAAGAGTTATGCATCCATAATTTTGTCTATCATTAATTTTTTCATGTAGGTAACACACGTTATATTGCCAGCAGCAGTTCCTGGCTATTCTCCTTCGTGAACAAGGACAACGTTCCACCATTTAAATCTGTCGTCTACCAAAACAACGCAAATGCTGTTTACACAAACCCCGCCTACGGTCCTACTTTTGGTGGTGGACATGATATTCATATCGCAAATCTCGCTAATTCAAATGCCAATTCTTACAGTAATCTGGGTCATACTTATAAGCCACCAAACGGGTATAAATATAACACTGACAAAGCAAGACAACTACTTGCTGGTGTATATAAATTTACACCAAATGAAGTAGAAACATTTTTATTGTACTAACAATACCTCAAAGTCCACTTGAAACATTTTGTTGCACATGCAAACAATACGAAACTATAACCATGGTACAACGTAGATAGCTAATAGTGATAGTCATATTTTTGTAGCAGCATGTGTAAACCAGGGAAAACTATAAAACGTTTATTTGTATTGACGTTATTCAATGATAATGTGTTATTGCTGTTGTAGTCTCGATAATTCTTTTGTTTCCTAGCTCATACGAAAAAAACAGACATATAAGTTGCATTACAATAATTATAATTATTTCAAATTGTCTAAACACTGCATGCTTAGAGTTTTCCCCCAGTACCCCTAAGAAAAAAAAACTTAGCTACTGAAAATTTGCATTTTACTCCAAGACTTTTATATCATCAGCGTCAACAGAAGTTGGTGAGATGAAAAAAAGAAATATTGCCGCAGTGTTTTCAGCAAAAATTCAATATCACTGTAAAATAACGCATTTGAAACATAATGCTTTATCATTCACTACTGCTAATGCCAAACACATCTATCTACCACTCTCAGATTTGTTCAAATTGTTGTATTTTTTTCATTTCTGTCATTAAATCTTTCAATCTACATGAAATCCAGCTTTCTTTTTCCAACTTTTGCCTCACACTTCATTAGATCTCATTGATGAATCTTCTGAAAATGGCAGTTGGACTACTAAGGAACTGGGAAGTTCGTTTCTCACCAAAAGTTATAAAGAACTTTGGCAGTATCTAAGTGGTTTTCAGTCAGCTAAGCATATTGCTTCTCAATCGCGTTTTCTGAAAAGGTCTCACAACAGCTCAAAAATTTCGTATGGCCTTCCTGAAAACGTCGCTGAAGCAGTGGGAGAAATGGCTAGGTGGTGTAAAGTCAGCCAAATTAAGTTGTGTTACCGTGCAACTGATCATGTTTGGTTATCACCCACATTTCACAGAATCAGTGCATGACTTCACGCAAACCTATTTTCACTATCACTCATGTTGGAAAATATGTTTTTGGAGCTTATACCGATAAATCATTCGGAGGTCAGTTTATTACGCAGTATAGCCCTGTAAACTCTTCACTCTCTTCAACTCTTCATATCACCACATCACATGTTGTGATACGAAAAAGATAGTGGAATGTATAATAACTCATCACCGTACTAAAGTATATCTTTGCAATGCGCAATTGCTTAGAGTTGGCGGTTGGAACTTCACCATGACTCCTACAGTAGATTAAAATCAGTGATATAATATGATCTCTCAGTTTATATCACTCTTTCGTCGGTGATAATAATCAATTTTGCCCTCATTCTCCCTACATCTCATGCGTCAATGCGTTTATGGTTTATGTTCAATTTTGTGAATTGGGAAAACTTTGCACTATTCAAACTGGATGTGTTTTTGAAGACCAAGGCTATGAATGCTAATGATGTTATGGTCCCACTGTTGGCGGTGGACATGAAATCTATATTGCACACGTCGTTAACACATGCACCTCTTGCTGTTGCAACCCTGGTCACAGCCTATTCTCAAACGTCTTGTTCATTTACAACTTCTTTCATGCAAAAGAACTTCTTGCTGGTACATTCAACTTTGCACCAAGCCAAGCTAAGAAGACGTTTTGTTAAATTTGGAGTAATTTTTAGGATTGGGTTCACGTTCGTACCAAGTTATAATAAAATTAAATCAAATGTATCAAATGTAGTATCAAATGCATGCAGTAGTTCAGAGCTGCCTCAAAACGTCTAGCGCGCTAGACTGGTAGAAGCCTCTGTACAACAGACTGAGATTTTCTGCTTCCATTTAGACTGAGCATTCACACGGAGATAGTCCCAGCAGTCTGCCCGAGGGTTGGAATCCAGTCCGTATTACGTTTCCATTACTTCTGAAGTTTGCTTCTTTTGCTGTAGCTTTTAACGAATTTCTTATATGGAGCAGCGGGCGAGTGAAGTTAACGGGCAATCGGGCAACACAGTTGCAAGAGAGAGCAGGAGGCAAAAAAGGGGCACCGTCCGCGGGCAATGCGTTGTTCATGGTGACTAGCAAAAGTTAGGCATTTTTGTTGAATACTATAGTTGGGGAAAAGCAAACTTGTTTAGCTATTCCTCTAAACAGTGCGACTGACAAAGAAGGAGCGAAGATCGATCGTCAACGCTTTTGATTGTTTTTACATGACGTACGAGGCATTTTTCAAAGATGGCGTCCGTGACTCGAAGATTTATTCTTGAAAAAAAGCGGTAGGATAACGTTTATCTGCGTTTTTCACTTGATTTGGGTAAATTTGTAAACAGTACTTATGTTTTTCATACGTATAAAATTGTATAGCTACTTTTTAGCTTGCCATACATGACGGTCTGTTCCCTGTGTTGCATGATTGTTGCAGCATTATTTTAATATGGACAAAATGGTTTGCATTCTGTGTTTGGTTATAATATGATTTTCTATAGGGCGTTAGAAGCTAGTAATCAGAAGTGCCAGAAGTGTTTGGAAGTTGGTCACTGGACATATCAATGCACAAACAAACGCAAATATTTACATCGTCCATCCAGGACAACTGTCATGAATAAAGAAAGGAAAGCAGCTGCTAAACCTGAACAACGGTACCTAATTTTGATAAATCAGGCACGTAGCTACGAGGATGCGAGGGCGTACAGTTGCCCCCCCCCTGCCCCCAAATTTTGTCCTTGCCTCCTAAGAAAATTTCTGAAGTGGTTTCAAGCCAGATTGGAAAGTTTGCTAATTGCGCAGGGGAGTCACTTTGGAAGCACTATATTTTGCACGGGTGGTTGACATTCATTGGGGGGGGGAGGGGCCTAATCAATTTCAGACTACGAAAAGCTGACAATTGTAATTTTCTACTGTTGAACATCAGAAAATCTGAGAATTTGTGTGTGCAACACAGGCCAATGCACTTCATTTGCGCAGTTGTGACTACATACAGCAAAAAGTGCATGGGTGAGAAATTACCTGCGCAGAACAAACTTTTCAATCTGGGTTTTAAGCATCATTCAAAAAAGCCGACATTCTCAAAGTAGGCGATTGATTCAATTTTGTATGGAAAATAGTTTCTCGGTGACAATTCTGACCTATATTTGAAACGTTTTACAATTTAGTCCCCTAGACTTGACAACATGAACTAGATGCTCAAATGAAGTCTTACTTATGTATGACTAGGGTTGGGCGATATTCCAAGAACTATATCATGATAGTTGTTGAGAAAATTATCACG